>JAFMSR010000894.1:0-30000 GCA_022818135.1 Saxidomus purpurata | reverse complement strand
CACAAAAACGTTAAAGCTACCAGACTGGGATCAATCTGCGCGTAAAACAAACACTCATTTATGATTCACTTATATAAAATTAGCAGACTTGTGGGAATGTTTGATCATTTAAATCCTTTTAGAAAATGTTCTTGGGCAGATGTGACGTGTAAAAAGGAATTTTGACAGTTTTGACTGATTGAATCCTAAACTACATTTCAACCGGATGAAGATTTGATGGAACATGAGTACCCTGAATTTATTTTCAACTCATTTGTAGCTTATGCTTACCCGTGTTCGGTATGTCTCATTTATCACTCATGGTCGGTTTGGAGTGTAAAACTTCAATTTTGAGAAAAAAAGCACTGTATGGAACCATTTGACAAGATTTGTTGGATAAATGCATGGGGAAAGAAATCCTTGTAAGGGTAGAAAGATCAACTCCATCATTAGATAAAATGTTCGGAGGATATTTTGATCAAGGCATGATATAATTTAATTAGAAATGGTATCAAAAACCGTTTTTGCAACAAAAACTGAACTTTTCTACATGATTTGGAACATATTTATAATTACCGTAATTTACGGTTTTGTACTTTTCACATTAAGGTTTGCGGTGATGTAAACTCTGTAAGACAATGGAATCTCCATTTATAATCATCAACTTAATACCGAATATAATTGAAGACTGAGTCTAATTATGTGTTGACCAATTTCCATGAGCGTATCTTTAAATATGATTTTGATATGATACATAATTGGGGTGTATACTTGTTGTTGAGTGTATGCAAAAAGCACATAGTGCCGTGAAACAGCATCAACATATTTCTGAGATAGTTGATGGTAGTAGATGAAAAAATTACAACTGAGATCGTGTTTTCCGTTAATGCAGTGATTTCTCCATCTGAAGCAAGGGTTGAGAAGATGATACAGACAGCCCTCGAACAGATAACTTAGTTTTTGAAGACGCCAACACCAATATATAAAGTTGCAAAGAAAAATGCAGACAGTCAATGCTTTTTTCCAGAAGGTGGGGTCATTTGTTAAAAAGATCGTCAACGAAAGATGGAGTGGCTCAAGAAAAGACAGGTGGATATAATTAAACACTAAAGGGCTGGACGAACATACCAAACGTCGCAGCCCACAGTAAAGGCAGTGAAGGGCCTGCATAACCAAAGCGTTAAAGTGAATTCTACAACTACAATGAATAAGAGCGACGCAAATGATAATCTGCATGAAAAAGATGATAGGAATAGATATGGTATCATCAAGGCTAATACTTCTAGTTTATATAGCCAGCAAGACCCTGGTAAAAGAGAAGTCCAGTCATATAAAAAGGATGTTGACAGCAGCCAGACTTCTAGTCAGCAAATTATCACACCAAAAGATTCAAGCAAACTGAAGGAGGATTAATCGGTCAGTCATATAAAATATGCAAAAGTAACTAAACTTGTCCAAGAAGCACATGTCGGAGAAGTAGTCTGCGTACACGAAGTTCAAGCTGGATCTTCATGTATATAATTGACTGTAAATGATAAAGAAGTCAAAGCTAGAATAGATCTTGTGCAAAGATTTCCATCCTCTCCCTGAAATATACAACAGCTTGAAGAACAAGCCTCATAAAGTAAAAGATGTGGTTATGCAGATGGCAGATGGACATGTTTTCTGCATCATAGGCATAATGTTAGATATGCATTCTAGCACGGTAGTTTTCAATGGAGAAAGGATTCCAATGCATGTTATCTGGCGTTATAGTAAACCTGTAATTGCAAGAGTCACTGTGAATAAACGTGTTGTGATTTCACCAAACTCAGCAGCCTTGCAGAATCAACTCCCAACAGGATGATTACCTCATGGAGCCAGATGAGATGTTTAACAAACTAGATACACTGATGCAACGAAGTCTGAGACCAAATCAGAACCAGTCGTGTATTTAATCAATCCATGTATAAGGGATGTTGACAGCAGCAAGACTTCTAGTCAGCAAGATGTCACATCAACAGAATCAAGCAAGCTGAAGTGTGGTGAATCAGTCAGTCATTTTAAACCTACAGAAGTAACTAAGCAGGTCAGAGAAACACATGCCGAGGAAGTAGTCGGCGTACACCAAGTTCAAGTCGGATCTTCATTTGTGTACTTGGCTGTAGGTGGTAAAGAAGTCAAAGCTAGAATAGATTCTGGTGCATATTTTACCATTCTTTCCCTACAAATATACCACAGCTTGAAGAATAAACCTGCTAAAGTCAAAGAGATGGTTAATGCAGATGGCAGATGACAGATGACGATACTGTTTTGAAGGGACCACAAAACCTTTGAAGTTGCGGTTAGGTTCACAAACATTTCAAGAAATGATCTACGTAACACCAATTAGTGATGAAATGTTGCTTAGACATGATTGTCTGCATCATCTAGGCATAATGTTAGATTCGCATTCTGACACGATAGTTTTCAATGGAGAAAGGATTCAAATGAATACAACAGTGACGGTAAACTTGTAATTGTTAAGATTCACTGTGACTAAATGTGTCGTGATTCGACCAAACGCAGCAATCCGAACTTGATGATTCCCTAATGGAGCCAGGCGAGATATTAAACAGACAATGCTGATACAATCTCAATCAGAACCATTCGTCTGTTTAGCCAATCCGACTCAATCTTATAAGACTCTCCGAAAGGCAGAGTGATGGACAGTGCATATGAAATAAAAAAGAATTCTAGACAACCTTGATGACCAGTATTCCGCAATGACTTCTAGTAACAAAGACGACAACTGCTTCCAGAAGGGAGAGATCACCAACGCATAACTGAGCAACAAACGGACGAGATGAAACCAAATCTGAATTTAAAGAGATTGCACCAAAATAAATACACCTAAAAGAAGTTCTTCAGAATTAAAAAAGGTTCCAGTAAATATGAAGTTGCCAGATCATCCACAAAATCTATGTAAGTATTCTATCGAACATCTTTCCAAGGGGCAAAGTAAGAAATTAATCCAACTCCTAAGTGACTATGAAGATGTCTTTACAAACGGAAATTTTGTCCAGGCTAATTTCATAGCAACTGAACATACGGTTTTCACCGGAGATGCAAAGCCCATCAAATAACGTATCCGGCGAACACCATTTGGCTCTGTGACAGAAGAAGAAAGGCATCTCAAGCGGATGGCGGTGTCATTCAGGAATCTGTATCAGAATGGGCGGCCTCACCAGTTCTTATAAAGAAACGTGACGGATGCATTGGCTTGCAGTATCTGGTTTTCCAAACTACATGCAAACTCAGCTTACTGGCAAGTCCGAATCAGTGAAGAAGATAGAAAGAAACCTGCTTTCTTGCAAGTACGGACTCTACGAGCATGTTCGGATGGGGTTTGGACTAATCAATGCATCAGCAACATTTTCACGTGTAATGAACTTTATATTACAAGGTTTGACGTGGTCGGCCATTTTTGACGACATCCTGGTGATGGGAAATAGTTTTAAGGACCATTTAAAGCATATAGCCGACGCTCTTGAAATGTCTTGAACGCATGGTATAAGGCTAAAGCCAGGACAATGCACGTTTTTTTAGAAAGAAGTTGAATTTCAGAATCAACTCCGAACTGGGTGTTCCTATGGAGCCAGACGAGATGTTGAATAAGTTATACTAATGCAACGGACACTGACACCATCCAAATCAGAACCATTAAGCTGTTTAGCCAATCCGATTCGATTTTATAAGACATTCCGAAAGGACAAAGTGAAGGCCAGTGCATATGAAAAACAGAAAATACTGGAAAACCCCGATGACCAGTACTTTGAAGTGACTTCTAGTTACAAAGTGTCAACTGAAAGAACATAATGCATAACTGTTAATTGAAAAGATGAAACCGCATCTGAAACGAAGAGATTGCACTAAAATAGATACACTCAAATGAAATTCTTCAGAATTAAAAACGTTCCAGTAAAGATTAAGGTGCCAGATCATCTACAAGATATTTATAAGTCTTCTAGTGAACTTCTTACCAAGAGGCAAGGTTAGATATTAGCCCAACTCCTACTAAACTATGAAGAGGTCTTTACAAAAGGAGAATTTGACCGGTGTCATTCAGGAATCTGTATCAAAATTGGCGTCCTAACCAGTTCTTATTGGGAAGCTTGACTGTTAAGTGAGATGGTTTGTCGACTTCAGAGCACTGGTATATAGTGTTTATCAAAGTTCAGTGAAGAAAATAGAAAGAAAACGGTGGGGTTTGGTCTTACCAATGCACTAGCAACATTTTAAGATGTAATGAACTTATTATTACAAGATTTAACGTGGCAAATTGTGTCGACCTTCTTGGACGACATACTGGTGTTGGAGAATAGTTTTGAGGACCATTTAAAGAATATAGCCAACGCTCTTGAAATATTCCGAAAGCATTGTATGAAGCTCAAGACAGGAAAATGTACTTTTTTACAAACAGAAGTTGAATTCCTTGGAATAATGGTCACTTGAAATGCATTGTCCATGACATCCGGAGACATTGACACAGTAGTCAACTGGCCAGCTCCAAGTTCAAAGAAAGATTTGAAAGATTTCTAGTATTAGAAAACTATCACCTGAACCGTTGTAAATGATTTTGCTGGTCTAGCAATACATCTGTATAATCTTGCAGGCAAAAATCAGTTCAAACAGGGCAAAAGGGAACAAGAAGTATTTGATGCATTAAAGAAGCTTTAACCGCCAGCTTTAACTTAACCTAACAATAAAGAAGCTCATACTGGATGCAGATGCTTCAGTTTTAGCTGTGTCAGCTTGCCTCCATTACAGAAAACCTAATGCATCACCAGAAAAGAACTCCTGGGAATAATACGGTTGAGACACTACCTTCTATAAAAGTTTTAACACTGTGAGATCTGACCACTTAAGTTTGACATGTTATTAAAGTTTAAAATTCAACAGGCTCAGTTGGCGCGATGGATTGAGGAGCTTTCTCAATACACAAGTTTTGTAAAACATCGATCTGGGGCAAGACACGGTAATGTGGACTCGCTGTCAAAAATTCCAGAAACTTTGACGCCGCGTAGAGAGTTTATAGCTGGCATTCGGCCTGCATATTTGCCATACGGTGCATAGCTGCGCATAGTAGACTGACAAAAAACTGAGGGAATGTTTGATAAGAGGCAACTGTAGGGACACACAGGTAAAATCTCAAGGGTATAGCTAGGGTGACGAGAGAAAATGTCCATACGAGTACAGAAAAGTGACGAGCACACATAGTTCAACAGAATTCCCTAGGTAACTGTTTCAATACTGATCTTCTAGACAGTACTTGTATATAGGATAGTATGATTCTCCTGAACAGCGTACTCACGGCGGATGTTACAAGTCTTTGCGGAAGAGACTCACATTCCGACATAGTAACACTGAGCAACATAGAAAGAAACTTTGTAACTGCATACGTGGTGAAAACTGTGCAAGATTCTGATACACAGCAAAATTTGTGTTGGGGATTCACATTAAATCACTTGCAACAAAAATAAGAAAAAGACAAAGATTTAACCAGTATCCTTGCTAAGTTTAAAGACATGCAAATAGCCGGAAGTTGGCAGAGGGTGTTTGGTTACTTTTTATTCCTACTGATAGTGGAGTCCTAGTAGTATAGGTATATGAGTGTTTGTATGTGGGGGGGGGGGGGGTGGGGTGGGGTTGCTGTGGGGTGTGTGGGGGGGGGGGGGGGGGGGGGGGGGGGGTGTGTGTGTGTGTGTGTGTGTGTGTGTGTGTGGGGTGGGGTGTCCTGGCAGCAGAGGCAAAGTTGTATTGGGCTGGTATTTTGTTGGATTCCGCTTGATAGATGTGGTTCTATTCAAAGAAGAATCCAGAAGCCGAAGATCTCCAACTAGTTGTAAACGAAACGGTGAAGGTACAAGCACTACTTTGGCACAACGCTATACTTTCATCAGGTCACCAGAGAGTAGCTCGAACAAAAGCCAAATTGAGGGTAAAGTTATTCTGGGTCCGCCTTTCTAGAGATGTTGACTCTTATGTGATATCATTTGCTGTGTGTAATCATAAAAAAATGAATATACGGTAGAGTTCCGTTTACATAGTACTTAGTATCAGGCGGGATCACCCATGGAACGTGTGCATGTAGATTTTATTGATCCATTGCCAAACACATTGCAAAGAAATGAGTACTGCATGATGATAGTAAATCAGTTTAAGAAGTGGGTATAATCTGTACCGTTACCATAGCAGAAAGCTCAGCTGCCATTGACGAGCTATGGCTTTCCGTTTAAAGTGTTCACAGAGCAGGGACGCAAGTTCGATAGACATCTGGTTGAAGGCATTACACATTTATTAAGCCAGAACTACACCATACAGGCCGTCCGTATAGCAATGGTCAAGTTGATAGATTTAATTAAAAGTTACTGGATGCCGTCAGGTGCCGTCAATTGCCGCCAGATGTTGCCTGTAAGAGTAACAAGACAAATGGGACCAGAACAATCAGCATATAGCAAAGTGTATACGCGCTTTGGTAAACAGAAGAATTGGGTTCACAACAAATATGACATTGTTAATGTTGGGGTTGAGGTTATTACGTCTGCTTAGCTGTTGTTCCCCCATGCAAAGGCAGTAACACCAGACGGGTATTGGAGTATGTATCACCGTTGACGGACATAATATAGAAACCACACGAAGCTGCAAGAGCAATTCTGAAAATGTCAATGAAGCGTATGAAGCGAACTAACAACTAAGCGATCCTGTTAAAACCATATTTAGAGGGAGATGTAGTGTATCTTCTAGGTACAGCAGCTACAAGTTATGCCAGCCATGGAAGGGACCAAGCTTTCATCATATTAGTATCGAGTGAAACTACGCAATGCAGTCTTCGTGGCCAACTAAGTCAGGATGATGGCTTCTCAACACATAACTGTGCCAGCATGGATAAAAAGATATGCAAATGTCAATCAGGACGAGAATAGTGGTCAATACTGCATATGCAAGAAGCCTTGGAACTAGAGGTTCATGATCAAGTGTAAATACCGTGGCGAATGGTATCATGGGTCATGTATCAATATCACTGTTACAGATGCAAGGACAGGGACTAGAGACTGGCAAGGGTGAGCGTATTATTGGTTATGCTCAGTGTTTTTCAGTTTTTTTAGATATGGCTAAACAGAAGTACAAGGATACCTGGAAAAGGGTTGATAATCCAGCACGCAGCTTTGTGGAACTATTATTTTTATGTCTCATTAAATTGGCGGTGCAGAAAAGGCAAAACAGCTTCTTGAAACCATACTTCAGATGGTCCACATATGCAGGCCCAACGTAACAAGAAAACCTGCATTTGTTGGTATAAAGATGCTGCTAAAACCATGAAAAGTATCCAGCTAGGGGGGGGGGGGGGGGGGGGGGGGGGGGGGAGAGAAAAAAAATTTTATTAATATTTTTTTTTTTTAAGAAAATGGGGGGGGGGGGGGGAGAGGGGGGGGGGAGTGAAGGGAGGGGGGGGGGGGGGGGGGGGGGGGGGGGGGGGGGGGGGGGGGGGGGGGGGGGGGGGGGGGGGGGGGGGGGGGGGGGGGGGGGGGGGGGGGGGGGGGGGGGAGAAGAAAAAAAAAAAAAAGAAAAAAATTAAAAAAAAAAAAAAAAAAAAAAAAAAAAAAAAAAAAAAAAAAAAAAAAAAAAAAAAAAAAAAAAAAAAAAAAAAAAAAAAAAAAAAAAAAAAAAAAAAAAAAAAAAAAAAAAAAAAAAAAAAAAAAAAAAAAAAAAAAAAAAAAAAAAAAAAAAAAAAAAAAAAAAAAAAAAAAAAAAAAAAAAAAAAAAAAAAAAAAAAAAAAAAAAAAAAAAAAAAAAAAAAAAAAAAAAAAAAAAAAAAAAAAGGGGGGGGGGGGTTTGGGGGGGGGGGGGGAAAAAAAAACCGGGGGGGGGTTAAACGGGTTTTTTGGGGCCCCCCAACTTCCCTTTTACCCCCACCATGTTCCATAAGTCACAGGACAGGTAAATAAAAGGTAATCCCTGTCTAGGTTTAGAATCTCTAACACAGGCAATGGAAACGGTCAAAAAGGCTGGTATGGAAAACACAAAAATGCTCGTGGGTATAAATATTTAAAAAGCAAAGCTTGAGAACAAAAAACGTATGTACTCAAGCCTTTGCAGAAAGCAGAGCACCAAGAGAAACACCTATGAGGGCCCGACAAACAGGCCAGAGGACAGAAATCAAAACAGTTTCGTCCATTGGGATTTAAAACTGCCATCACAGAGACCCCCTTTCCGTCAGACACAATCAAAGAGGGAAGCATAGCGTTTTCCCTATTAGAGCAGCTTCTAGAGAGCCATCCAATGAGTCCAAAGACGATACAGTTCCAAGCAGAACTGACAAGTACGTCAACCAAAGGGCTTCTGGCTCTAGGCATGGACATGCTATAGAGTCATCTGCAATACAAAAAAACGACCGGAAGAAAACTCTTAAAAAACTATGTGGACCGTTCATAAGCCCGCAAGCGAGACATGGCTACTAGCACCAATCATACTGAATGGTCTCGAACTAAAAAAAAAAAAAAAAAAAAAAAAAAAAAAAAAAAAAAAAAAAAAAAAAAAAAAAAAAAAAAAAAAAAAAAAAAAAAAAAAAAAAAAAAAAAAAAAAAAAAAAAAAAAAAAAAAAAAAAAAAAAAAAAAAAATATTTAAAAAAAAAAAAATATAAATAAAAAAAAAAAACAAAAAAAAACACAGGGAAAAAAAAAAAAAAATAAAAAAACACAGTGGGGCACCGCCTTGGAACGGTCAGTGGCAAAAACAGACTAGCAGGGATATAATTCCAGTGGTTCAAAGTTATAGAGAACCCAGAAAGCTCCCGAAAAAGGTGTCTGAGGAGGAAACTGAGAAAACACCAAGTCAGTCAGAAAAGACAGTGAGCACAAGTAGATCGCCACGTATATAACAGACAGCGGCAAAGTTTTCCCCAATTAGAGCACCTTCTGGAGAGCCATCAAAAGAGTCCAAAGGCGATACAGCTTCTAGCAGAACTGACAAAAACGTCAATCAAAGAGCTTCTGGCTCAAGGCATGGACATGCTATAGAGTCATCTGCAAAAACAGAAAAAACGACCGGAAGAAAACTTTTACAAAAGTGTGTGGACCGTTCATAACCCTGCAAGGGAGACAGGGCTTTTTGCACCAGTTATACTGAATGGTCTCGAAATAAAGACTAGCAGGGATATAATTTCAGTGCAAAGGGGAACAAAAGGCACCGTTACAGGTATCACGCTAAAAGCACTCAGGAGTTAAGCTTCAGTGCAAGCGGGAACAAAACATCTCAGTTAAGAACACATAAACAGTAGCACTAAAGGGCAAGGAGCTTCGTGGCACTATAGGAAGGGGTTCAACTGTAGAATTGCCACGCACTACAGGAAACAGTTCTTTCTCTACAACATTACAGACGCTGACCATTTCAGCCACTGTCCTGAAGAAACATGAAACATATGATATTTTACGTCAGGTTAAAGGAGCGGGGGAAAACAGTAAAACGTTAACTGAGAAGAAACTGGAAATACGTGTAACTGCTCATTGTTGCATACTAGATTGTACAGGACCAGCCGAATACATAAAGGTTCATGCTTTCAAGCACCATGTCCCAGGAATATTCGATGAAAGACCTTTACCGGACGAAGAACGTGTGTTGCGGGGAAGGAAGAATGCTTTGATCAGACAGCTTTTGGGTAGGCAAACAACCCTAGATGAGTTAGTCAACTTCATTAGAATCTAAAAAGTACTTGGTTTAACTCAACCATTCAACTAAACAGGAACAGGAATGCAAGAATTCTGCTGATTCCTGAAAGTTTATGTTGCATACCAATTTTCATTTGAACCCGCCAACTCACCAGGTGTACTTCGTGTCCTTCTAGATAGCCATCGAAAGAAGATACAGCTTTAAGCTAAACTGACAAGAACATCTAGCAAAGGACTTCTACCTCTAGTCACGGACATCTTATATACATCTTATAGACTCATCTGCAAGTACAGAAAAACATGACCGGAAAAACACTCATCAAAGTACCAAGACCGTCCCGAAGCCCGCCAGGGAGACAGTGCTTTTAGCTTCTTGTAGAAACTGGACAAGCGTTAAACTGCACAATGCTGGGTACAATATCGTACAGGACCATCCAAATACATGAATGTTCATCCTTTCAATCAGGCAGCCAGATGGCTTTTGGTACGCTAGCAACCTTAGATGGGTAAGTCAACTTCATAAGAATCCACACGGTGCTTGGTTCAATGTATAACTCAAACAGTAACAGGCAATGCAAAACTTTGCAGATTCCTGAAAGTTTCTGTTCCAGACCAATTTACTTTGGAACCCGCCAACTCACCTGATGTATTATTCCATTGGAAAGCAGTCGTACTTATCGCCGCCAGCCTGGATGATGATGAACGGGAATCCTGGTTAATAAATTTCCCGGTTCCAAAGGATATGCAAGCTAGAATAGAGGAGCCAGAGGAGCTCGCAGAACTCTGCAAAAGCTAGATCTGCAAGCTTGTACATGGAGGGACGTGTTAGTCAGAGAACCAACAGTAACTGTCAATCAGGTCAATCATGTTGTCACTGTTGCTGTCTACTGTAATCCTCGAACATACCATTCGGAAGAGAGTCCTCAAAATCTACTCAAGGATTAATATGATCATTGCCGTAGGGTTCCATCAATAACATGCCCGGAGTAGTTTACGCAGCAAAGACGAGAGTGTTCAAGCACTTGCCAGACTTTTGCGTCGTCCCAGATTTCAGCATTTGGTGAAATTGGCCTAGATCACAACGATCCTTTGAGGTATTGAGTCTTCAAGGTTAACATACCGGAAGAGGTTATGCCCCAATGGCGAGACAGGCACGTATTGGTTACCCACTGAAGTAGAATGACAAGAGATTGTGGCACAGAAGTCTTCTTATTGCTTCTAAACTTCTAAAGTATGTACAGCCCAATCACTCTATCGATCGTCATTGCTTCACGTGTGATCAGTATGTACTTTAGAGATGGATGGAGGTGGTCCCAAGAACGTTCTTTGGATTCACTAACATGGTTGATACATTCTCATCTGACCAGCTTGCAGCTCTTCTAGACATTGACGAATCTCAACTGCTTCTACAGTCAGATGCGCGATAATTTCCATTTCAGGGATCCAGAGTGTCGTCACCAAGCCAGATCTACACAGTGTCCAGAATGTAGCAGAACACCACCAGATCAGTGTTGAAAACGTACAAGAAGTTACAGTCGGCAATGCATTGTACATCTACCAGGGACAGTTTTCAAGTATTGATATATGATACAGGTACAAATGATTCAGCTTATTCCAATTCCAAGTGTTTAGAAAATTCCAATTCCAAGTGTTTAGAAAGTTTGAGGTATTATGGACACTGATAGAATCATATTATATGGGATTGAAAAATTGAAAAAGTCAAAACATCGGTTTTGGAAAGTGAAACATCCTTTCCTGCATTTGTATCAAACTAAGCGTAATATTATCATCAACCGTGAATAAGCACATTTCCTGAATGGTCAATAAAGTTTATTTACAGAGTTAACAAAGCATTGAATTACCCATTTCCATTGCCATTCATTAATTGACTAATATATTTTCTGAAACATTTAAATAAAACTCTTATAAATTTAATCAGTAGATAAGAATTGTGCATTTTCATATTACAGATAACAAAAATTCGTCATGGTGATCTCTTTTGGCATTGAAAAAAGGATTTATGATTATGGACATGTGCACAGATTTCGAAACCACATACTTCACATCCATAGTGGGGAATACAATCTATCAGAGCGTTACATGTTTTCAAATACATCACGTAAGTATTAAATCAACTTAATGTTGTTTTTTGGGTGGGGGGTTTCCTGTTTTGTTTTTTTTTTGTTTTATATAAACAACAATTCACCAATCTTCTGAAATGTTTCAATGGTAACCAATAATGCCTATGATTGTTTAGAATTGCTGTCATAGCTGCGTATATGTTTTAAATAATTTGTCCTTGAACGTTGTGACCTTTAAGTTTAAGAAATCTTAATGATCAGAAGGTTGACGTTGAAAAATGAACTTCTCGTATTATCAAATGCAATTTTTTGCTTTGACCATCTACTGTGATGAAGACGTCTTTCCCAGTTGACAGTATCAATCCAGTGACAGAATATATCCATAGTTTAAAGAAGACATTTTACCAATGGTTTGTAAGTTTTGATGCAGTCATTTCATTGGGTACGTTGTGTTGCATGGCTTTTCTCAATTAACTTGTTTATAAAAGAAATGCTATCACGTCAATATTGAAACAATAAAGTCTAATACAGGCAACAATGACATATAAAACAGGTATATAAAGCAAACATCATTTCAACATATTTTGTCCAATATTTGTAAATTTGGTTATGTATTCAGATGATCATTCTTATTGGTATATATATAATATAATGCTGATGTATTTTTCGCTGGAACCCCATATTTCGCCTCCATAATTTAGAATAGGAAATATTGTAGAGTCTTATTGTTTTCAGGTACATCAAGTGATAAAACGACAAACAATTGTTTAAGAGACTATTGTGATAGTAAATATTTTAGTGCTGTGTAACCTGTCGCGGAAGTACGTCAGCTTTGCCGGAATCCGAATTGCCCGGATTGACAGCTACGATAGCCAGTTGTGCACAGGCAAAAGAATAAGAGATACATACTTTTGGTAAGTTACCAACCTTCCAATTCCCTTCCCAGGATTTAGATAAGGTTTAGAACAGAGTACTTCAATGACGACGAATATTTAAACTTGACAGAAAGCAAACAGGCTATACAGCGTAGACGGCTAGGAACTAATCATCTTTATGGTTGTTTTGAGGCGTTTAGAGCGCAGTGGGCGTCTAGCTCGAGCCACAGATCGCTGAAAACAAAACTACGTTTCTTGTGGGGACAGTTTGCAGTATAATCAAAGCCAGGTAATCTAACTGCAAAAAATATTCAATTAAAACCAAACATAATATCAAACAGGGAATGCCACGTACCAAAAACGCAGCCTCCCCAAAACGAACCCCACAGCACCCAGAAGTGCACACCACCAACACACACACACACACACACGCACACACACACGACACACACACACAATCATGTACACACACACATATACACCACCAACACACACTACCATACAAAGCAAACACACGAGGACAAAACGAACAATTAAAGGAACACAGTGGGGCACCGCCTTGGAACGGTCAGTGGCAAAAACACCACTGGGGAGCTTAAACCGGTTTATGGTGCGCACCCAAGGCCTGTAATTGACCCTTCCCTTTTCAGGTACCAATATACATATAATTTTTAGACATACTTCCACAGTATCGAACCATAGTATGAAAATATATGGGTAAGTGCAGAAGTTTATTAATTGTTGGCACCTGTCTGTTTACCAGCATACAGTAAACATGTGTAGCAAATAATTTTGACTGCCTTGGTTTGTGAATCTGGACAATTTCAAAGTATTCTATACAAGACATACATTAGATTGTTAAGTAAAGTACATATACATTGTATGATTGGCTTAATGATATTAAGGTAATAGACTGCTCATCAAAACCTCCACTTTAAACTCTTCAATTTTAATGCTCTAGCCTAGGTTGCTCAGCATTGGATTGAAGATCTTTTGAGTTTTGGGGGCGTAGGTTCGTATCAAGCCGGAGCCAAATATTTTTTTACTTTTTCTTCTTTGTTTTCATTATTTTGCATTTTTCTTCATATGTTTATATTGTTTTAAAACCAAAAAAACAAAAATAATATCAAACAGGGAATGCCACGTACCAAAAACGCAGCCCCCCCAAAAACGAGCCCCACAGCACCCAGAAGTGCACACCACCAACACACACACACACGCACGCACACACACACACACACACACACACACACACACACACACACACACACACACACACACACACACACAATCATGTACACACACACACATACACTACCAACACACAATAGCATACAAAGCAAACACACGAGGACAAAACGAACAATTAAAGGAACACAGTGGGGCACCGCCTTGGAACGGTCAGTGGCAAAAACACCACTGGGGAGCTTAAACCGGTTTATGGTGCGCACCCAACCTCACTCTTACCCCCACCATGTTCCAAAGTCACAGGACAGTGTAAATAAAAGTAATCCCTGCTAGGTGAATCTCTAACACACGCAATGGAAACAAAAGGCATGGTATGTAAAACACAAAAATGCTCGTGTATAAATATATAAAAAGCAAACCTTGAGAACCAAAAAACGTATGTACTCAATGCCTTTGCAGATGCAGAGCACCAAGAGAAACACCCTTAAGGGCCCGACGAAACAGGCCAGAGGACAGAAATCAAAACAGTTTCGTCCCAGTGGGATTTAAAAACTGCCCATCACAGAGTCCTCCCCCTCTTCCGTCAGACACAATCAAAGAGGGAAGCATAGCGTCCAACTGTAAACGGGTTTATTTTGAACACCTATCATACTGACATTTTACTGATTGTACAGCATTAAGACTAAATAGAAATTAAATATTTTTCTACACATAAGTATTAGCTTATTTGAAGATTGTGTTACTTGCAGACACGTCTAAAATCGCCGATGGAGATTTTTAAACTCTAATTATTTTAAATAGAGACGGTACAACTTTGTGATTTTTTTGCATGCTGTTCCCAAAATGTTATAGCTAGTTATAAATATACAAAACGTTATGCCCCATTTCTAGAAACAGTTGTTTTTTCCTTAATACTTTGATTTTCAAAATTAAACATGGTCAAAAAAGTACATGAAATTTGTAATACTATCTGATAATTTCATAAAAAGTTTTATAAATCTTGTTGATAATATGATAAATGGTGTATACTTTCTGAAAGAACATACAGTTCTTGTTACTGTGATACCAAATTATTGAGTAATTAATGAAAAACATATATTTTCTTATCTCTCGTGTGATGTCATTTCATAGATAAATCCAAAATGGGGGTATGGTTATTCAAATTCCTATAACTTAGTATTTTCACGGTAAATTTCTTTTAAAATTTGTTTTCAAATCCTGGAAATGATACAAATTAAGAAAATATTAAGCATATAATGATTTGAATTAGTGCCAATTAGGGGTCTACTACCTTAAGCAATTTTTATAAACAATATTGTGATTGCCTTTTGCCCTTTTGACTTGACAAACGTAACAAAACAATGTCGGTCAACATAAATCAAGCCACTAAAAAGAGTTGCACACCGCACCGGGAATAGGACATATAAGAGCTGAGATGCTCATAAAGTGTCATTAATGAAAAGAGTTGTGGCCACTACATCATCATCAGCTGCTACCGGTACCACTGTGTCATCTACAGTAGTAACCCCGAGTTCAGCAATTGTAATGAGAATACCGGTGACCACTTCAGGAATACACCCAGTACCCATTGTGGTATCTACAGCAAGAACGCCGAGTTCAAGAAAGCCAAGGACACCGGTTATCATAAAACCTGCTTTATGAGCTACACCTGATACACCACTTACCAAACTTGATTCATCAACAGTTACAACAAAAACTAGAAGTACAAGTATCCCGGCATATACACCAGTGATAGATAGTGTGGCTATGGCATCACCTATGCTATCAATGTCAATATTGCATGATTACAAACACCCAATTTTGCCAAGATAGAGGTAACACATACTTTACAACCACACGTGAGAGATGTTGTACATCAGCTCCTTGCCTTAAGCCAGGGAATTACCTAAACAGATCTGGTTGCGTTATGTTCTGCACTACCTTATGTTCAAAACAGTGAGACAGATGATGATGTACACTCTACTGCAAGATCTAGAGCTTAAGAGTTCCAGCTTCTAGACATTAAACCAGACATTCACAGACAATGTTCTTCTAGAACCAATACGTCTACATGTACTTCAAGGTCACATCTATCTGAAAAATATATTCTAGAACCAAGATGTCTAATTGTACCTCAAGGTCACATCCATCTTAAACATCTAAAGTGGCTGTTACTACAAATCAAAATCTATTGCCGTGTGATTAAGACCTCTGCAAGTACAGAATGGAGTAGAAAATGCCATTGGTTATAACTATTTTAGCTTGACTCCATAGCAGAACAAATACTGCACCACAGAAAAGAACTCTTTGTACGGTTTTCCAGACACTTCAGACACTACATTCCAGGAAGAGTCTTTACAGTGAGAACTGATCACTGAAGTTTGACCTGGTTATTATAGTATATAGGTTAAAATCTAAAAAAAAGGATCAGATGGCGCGATGGATTGAAGAGCTTTCTCAATACAACATGGATGTAAAACATCAGGCTGGGTCAAAGAACGTTTATTCAGACGTGCTGCCAAGAATTCCGGAAACTTTGACTCCGTGCAGAAAATTCATAGCTGGCATTCGGCCGGCAGATTTGGCATGCTGTGGTTGTCATTATTGCATCAGGCCTGAAGAACAATGGGCTAAATTTATCGGTGATGTCGACGATTCGATTGGACTCGCTGCGCATGATGGTCTTACAACCAATTAAGGGAACGTCCAATAAGAGGCAAATGTAGGGGCGCACAGGTCAAATCTCAAGGGTTAAGCTAGAGTGACAACAGAAAATGTCCTTAGGTAACTGTACCAGTACAGATCTTCTAGAAAATATTTATCTAGAGGATGGCATGAGTCTCCTGAACAATGTACTCACAGCGGATGTTACAAGTCTATGTGGAGGTGACTTATATTTCGACATAATCACACCGAGCAACAGAGAAAGAAGCTATGTAACTGCATGCGTTGTGAAAACTGTGCGAGATTCTGATACACAGCAAAATTCGTATTCGAGATTGATTCACTTTCGATGACCTGCAACAAGAACAAGCAAACGAAAAAGACGTAACCATTGTCCTTGCTTTGTTGAAAGACAAGAAAGAGCCGGAAGAGGGAATTCTATTCTTGGCCAGTTCAGAAACAAAGTTCTATTGGCTTAATAAAAGTTTATTGCTACTGAAAGATGGAGACCTATTCAAGAAAATCCAGAAGCCGAAGATCTCCAACTAGTTGTAAAAGAAACTTTGAAGGAACAAACACTACAAACACTGACCGTTCCAAGGCGGTGCCCCACTGTGTTCCTTTAATTGTTCGTTTTGTCCTCGTGTGTTTGCTTTGTATGCTAGTGTGTGTTGGTAGTGTATATGTGTGTGTGTACATGATTGTGTGTGTGTGTCGTGTGTGTGTGCGTGTGTGTGTGTGTGTGTATGTGTTGGTGGTGTGCACTTCTGGGTGCTGTGGGGTTCGTTTTGGGGAGGCTGCGTTTTTGGTACGTGGCGTTCCCTGTTTGATATTATTTTTGTTTTTTTGGCACAACAATATACCTTCATCAGGTCACCAGGCAGTAGCTCCAACCAAAGCCAAATTAAAGGAAAAGATCTTCTGGTTACGCCTTTCTAGAGCTTAAGTCTTATGTGACATCACTGCTGTGTGTAATCAAAAATAAGGAGAAAGGAAGATACGGTAGAGTTCCGTTAACAGAATATCAGGCGGGAGCACCAATTGAACGTGTGCATATAGATTTAATTTGTCAACTGCTAAAGACATCGCAAGGAAAGCAGTACTGCATGATGATGGTAGATCAGTTTACGAAGTGGGTAGAATTGTACCGTTGCCATCGCAGAAAGGAAGTGTGACTGTACCAGCTGCCATTGACGAGGTTTTCAGTCGCTATGGCTTTTCGTTTCAAATTTTCACAGAGCAGGGACGCAACTTCGAAGAAATCCAGCTGTTTGAAGCTCTGTGGAAGGCTTTACGCAATTATAAAGCCAGGCCGTCTGGCAATGGTGAAGTTGAAAGATTTAATAGAACGTTACTGGATGCCGTCAAATGCTTCCTGTGAATGTCGAAAGACAAATTGGACCAGAACATTCAACATACATCAATGGCTATACGCACTTCTGTAAACAGAAGTACTGGACTCACACCAAATATGTTAATGTTGGGGACAGAGCTCAGCTGATGTTCCCCAATTTAAAACCATTAAAACCAAATGAGTATGGAGAGAATGTAGCACAGTTGATGGACACCATACAGAAAGTAACGAAACTGCTAGAGCAAATGTCAATGAAGCGTATGAAGCAAAATTTCGACTTGGGGAAGCTGTTAAGACCTTATTCAGAGGGAGATGCAGTGTATCGTCTAGATATAGAATCTACAAAAGGTAAATCTCGTAAGTTATGTCAACCATGTAAGGGACCAGCCATTATTGTGGAAAAGATATCGCGTGAAACTACGCAATGTAGTCTTCGTGACCATTTCAGATTTTGCTGAACAGAAGGATTTCGCTAAGGAAGTACAAGGATACATGGATAAGCGTCGTGTTTCTAATCAAGCACGCAGCTTTGTGGAAAGATTATCTTGATGACCACAGTTAATAGGCGGAGAAAAAAATCCGAGCAAGCTTCTTGAAACCATACTTCAGATGGTCCACATTTTGAAGGCCAAGATGCAGGCCACACGTTACAAGAAAACCTGCATGTGTTAGTTCAAGATGCAGGTAAGACCATGGAAATATTAAGATAGCTGATAGGGACTTGATAAGTAAAATCGTTTGGAAGCTCAAGCATCTTTCATAGGAGAACGGTCCAGAGAGAAAGACTACCGGTTCAAAGACATAAAAAAACGGAAAAGCTCCTTGAAAAAGTATCCGAGGAATGAACTGTTGATGAAGTGTTGGACTTGAAAGACGAAGAGAAACTTCTAGAACCACCTCAGTTCTCAAAACAGGAATCTACTACCGAGCCTATAGGGGTAGACATAATACTGCAAAGTCTTTTCGCATTAGAGCACCTTCTAGAGAGCCATTCAAAGAGGATACAGAACTGACAAGAACGTCAAGCAAATGGCATCTAGTTTTAGTGGGGTAAGAGTGAGGTTGGGTGCGCACCATAAACCGGTTTAAGCTCCCCAGTGGTGTTTTTGCCACTGACCGTTCCAAGGGGGGGGCCCCCCTGTTTTTCTTTAATGTGTTCGTTTTGTCCTCTATTGTTGTTTGTCCTGGTAGGTGCGTTTTGGTTATGCGTGGTTGCGGGGGGGTTTCATTTTGTGGGGGGTTTTTTTTTTTTTTTTTTTTTTTTTTTTTTTTTTTTTTTTTTTTGGGGGGGGGGTTTTTGGGGGTGGGGGGGGGTTTTTTTGGGGGGGGGGGTTTTTGGTACGTGGCGTTCCCTGTTTGATATTATTTTTGTTTTTTAGTCATGGAAATACTTTAGAATCATTTGCAATTACAGAAAGACACGGCCGGAAAAAGCACTCACCTCGTGACCGCCTATGGCACAAGTTACCCTGGATGGTCTCGAATTAAAGACCAACAGCTGTATAGTTCCAGAGCAAACGGGAACAGAAGGCACTCTGACAGGTCTCAGGCTAAAGGCAAGCAAGCGTTAAATTCCAGCGCAGGCGGGAGCAAAACATCGTCCAAACCCGCAGCCAAGAAGACATCATCGGTAGCACTGAAGGGCATGGAGTGTCGTGTCACCATATGAAGGGGTACCACTGAATTGCCATGCAACGTCTATCCTGTACAAGTCTACAGACACTGACCTTTTCAGCCACTGTCCTGAAGAAAACGAAAACAGATGATATTTTACGTCAGGTTAAAGGAGCGACGGAGAAGAGGTAAACGTTAGCTTAGTAGAAACTGGACATGGATAAATCTGTACAGAACCAGCCAAATACATGAAGGTTCAAGTTTTAAAGCACCATGTCCCAGGAATTTTCAATGAAAGACTTCAACCTGACGTCAAACGATGCTGCGGGGACGGAGGACTGTTTTGAATCAGACAGCCAGATGGCCCAGCAACCTTCGATGTGTTAGTCAACTTCATAAATATCCAAAAGGTACTTGGTTCAATAGATAACTCAACCATTTCGCCTCAACAAAAACAGGCAATGCAAGAGTTTTAAAGATTCCTGGAAGTTTCTGTCCCAGACTAATTTACCTTAAAATCCGCCAACTAATGTGTAGTTCTTCACAGGAAAGCGGTCGTACTTATCGCCACCAGCCTGGTTGATGATGAACGGCAATACTGGTTAAACAATTTCCCGGTTCCAGAGGATATGAAAGCTGGAGTAGTGGAACCAGAGTAAATCCTACCAAAAGCTTTTGACGGTCATTTTCACCTTGAAAGAACGCTACGAAAGTTAGATCTGCAAGCCGGTACATTGACGGACGTGTCCGTTAGAGTACCAGTAGTAACTGACAATAACGTCATTCATGTTGTTGTCTACTGTGATACCAGAACTTGCCATTCGGAAGAGAGTCTTTAAGATCTACCATGAAGATAATTATGATAATTGCCGTACGGGCTTAGGTCAATCATGTTGGTGCTGTTGCTGTTTACTGTGATCCAAGAACAAACCCTTCGGAAGAGAGTCTTCAAGATCTACCCGGAGATAGCTATGATAATTACCTTGGGGCTCCATCAAAAACATGCCCGGTGTAGTTCACGCAGCAAGACAATAGTTTTCAAGAACTTGCCAGACTTTTGCGTCATCTCAAGGTTACAGCATTGGGTGAAATTGGCCTAGATCACAACGATCCCTTGAGGTATTGGGCATTCCATGTTAATCTACTGGAAGAGATTATGCCCCATTTGCAAGACAGACACGCATTGGTTAACCACTGGCGCGGAATGAGAACATATTGTGGCACAGAAATCTTCTTAATTCTTATTGCTTCTAAACTTCCTTTAGAAGTATGTACAGCCAAATCACTTTATCCATCTTCATTGCTTCACGGGTGATCAGTATGTAATTCAGAAATTGATTTAGGTGTTCCCAAGAACGTTCTTTGGATTCATTAACATGGTTGATAAATTCTCATCTGACCAAGTTGCAGCGCTTCGAGACATTGACAAATCTCACCGACTCCTGGAGTCAGATGCGCCATATTTTCCATTTCAGGGATCCGGAGTGTCGTCACCAAGCCAGATCTACACACTAGCCGAACACCACCAGATCAGTGTTGAGATGTACTAGAAGTTATAGTCGGCAATGCATTGTACATCTACAAGGGACAGTTCAAGCAGAATACATTAACTTGCATTGCAATGAGTAGGACTTCTAGAAATACTTAATCACGTTTGCTTACTATGAGAAAGATGCTGCAAATTAGTTCCATTTAGGATTATCATACAGTTGGCTTCTTATAATACCAGGTGATTCGTAGTAAATAAAGGTAAATATGTTGAGTTTCTTACTCTTCACATTTTCGTAAATCTTTGCTAGTGCTATACTAAAATGGATTTGGTCACAACTCGACTCACTCCTTAGTTTGCGGCCTTCATTTAAAAAAGGGATCGTGTTGTGAAGGTAAATAATTAAGTTTTATTTATTTTTTCTCGGAAGTACGTCAGCTTGGTTGGAATCCTGAGTTCCCGGATTGACAGCTCTGACAGCCAGTGGTACGAAGGCAACAGCACACGAAACATCACTTTTGGTAAGTTCCCTTCCTTCCGACTCCCTTCCAATGCTAAAGATAAGTAAGCATGGAGAATTTCAAGACTAACGATTTCACTTAAACTTTCGAGTATTAAAATATGATACATGTATAGGTACAAATGGTTCGTCTTGGTCCAATTCCTAAGTATTTAGAAATTTTGAGGTATTATGGACACTGACAGAGTCACATTAAATGAGATTGAATAATTGGAAAAAAACGGCAAAACATTGGTTTTGGAAAGTGATACATCCTCTTTCTGCTTTAATTAGGATTCTAGGCGTAATAATACCCTCAACCGTTAGAAGACAGAATTCCTGAATTGTCAGTAAAGTTTATTATTAAAGTTAACTAAGAATTGCCTTACCCATCTTAATTGCAATTCATTAATTGATTAATATTTTTCTGAAATATACATTGTATTTAAATGGGAATCTAATAGATTTAATAATAGATGAATTGTAGCGATGACCAGTCAAATGTGTTCAATACAGCAGGTGATTAAACGCACAGTTAATTCTTATGGGATAATTCTAATTCCTCCTACAATGAAGAGTTCTTTCGAAGTTTATTACGTCCATTGATAGACAGAGTTTCTCTTAAATATGTACATGTTCTTATTACAGATAACAAAGACCCGTCATGATCATCTGTCTTTGCATTAGAAAAGGGATTAATGATTATAGACATGTGCAAAGACATTGAAACCCCATACTTCACATCCATAGTGAGGAATGCAATCTTTCAGAGCGTTACAAGTTTTAAAATACATCACGTAAGTATTATATCAAGTAATACACTAACAACAGTTAGTCAACCTTCTATAATATTTAAATGATACTTCAGTTTGCTCGGTTCTGTCACTCATCGCCCGCACTTCGTGTCATGGTAATGTAGTTTTTCTGTGTCCAGCTGTAACTTTTTCATGCTGATAATTGATGACATCAGTATCAACAGTTAAATTCCATAAGAGAAAAGCGTGACATAATTCAAACTCGGAGAGCTACCTTGACGGTCAAGGTCACATTTGGTGTTCAATATGTGATTTAGGGTCTGGTTACAAATACACGGGTCAAGATCAAACTTATGTCAAAAAGTTCAACAGTCTTTATCTCTCTACATTGTATTCTATTCTATTATTGAGATTGGATTAATTTCTCGTCTTATCCAGTCAATTTAGTTTTGTGTATGGTGTTGCATTGCCTTTTTCCATCCACTTGTTTTTTTTAAAAGAAATATTTCAGAGCCTTATAGTTTTTGGTCCATCAAGTGATAAAACGGCATACACTTGTTTAATAGACTAACGATTTCACATGAATGTTCAAGTATAAAACATGATACAGGTACAACTGGCGCCGCCTGGTCAAATTCCTACTTCAGAAAGTTTAAGGTATTATGGACACAGATAGAATCATATAATATGACAAAAATGTCAAAACGTTCGTTTAGCAAGTAGTACATCCTCGTCCTGCTTTCAGAAGGATTTGTCAGCTTTGCGGGAATCCTAAGAGCCCGGATTGACAGCTCTGATAGCCAGTTGTGCGAAAGCAACAGAACAAGAAACACCTAAGTTAGATAAGTTCACGACCTTCCGACTCCCTTCCCAGGCTTTAGATCATGTTTAGCACGGAGTATTTCAATGGCGACGAGAATTTAAACCGGACAGACAGCAGACTAGTTATACAGCGTAGATGGCTAGCAACCGGTCATCAGTGTTCGCGACCTTCATCTAAAGGGTTGTTTTGAGGCGTATAGAGTGTAGTGGGCTGCTTGAGCCTCGAATCGCGTAAAACAGCATAACGTTACTTAGGGAGACAGTATTACAGAACGATTGCAGCCAGGTAAATTAATTGCAAAAATATATTCAACATAGGCTGTACTTGCCCCTTCCCTTTTCATGCACCCATATGCAGATTAGTATTAGGCAAAGTTCTACTGCATCGAACCAGAGTAGAAAAAAAGCGGGTGAGTGCAAAAGTTACATACATATTTAGCAAGTTTTTATAAAAAATATTGTGATTACACTTTGCCCTTCTCACTTTAAAAGCTTGACAAAACAATGTCGGACAACATAAAACAAGCCACTAAAGAAGAGTTGCAGACCATACCGGTAATATATATTATAAGACCCGACCTGATAATACAGTTCAGACAAAGATATGGCAAAATACAAAAAGAAGATAGTTCTATGATATAACCGGGACATGTAGCAAAACACATGCCGGGTGTTATCGATTTCGCACATCCGACTCTAGAGGCAATGAGTGTCATCAATGAGAAAAGTTGTGGTCACTACATCACAATCATCTGCTACCGGTACCACTGTGTCATCTACAGTAGTAACCCTCAGTTCAACAATTGTGATAAGTATACCGGTGACCACTACAGGAATACACCCAGTACCCATTGTAGTATCTACAGCAGGGACCAGGGTTCAGGACAAACAATACCACCGGTTGTCACAAAACTTGCCTTCGGAGCTATACCCGGGACACAAGTTACAAAACTTGCATCATCAACAGTTACAACAACTACAAGTACAAGTATTCCGGCATATACACCATTGCTGGATAGCATGGCTATGGCATCACCAATGCTATCAAAACAAAGATTGCCAAGATAGAGGTAGCACATACTACACAACCTCACGTGGAAGATGTTGTAAATCAGCTCCTTGCGTTATGCCAGGGAATGGCCAAAACAGATCTGGTTACGTCAATTTCTGCACTACCTGATGTTCAAAACAGTGAGACATATGACGATGTACACTCTACTGCAAGACATAGTACTTCAGAGGTCCTGAGTTCAGATATTAAACCAGTTGTTCACAGACAAAGTTCTTCTAGAGCCCAGACGTCCAAACATCCAAGTGCCTGTTACTACAAATCAATATTTATTGCCATGTGATAAAGACCTGCCAGTTAACGATTCATCAGTGAAACACAAATCATCTTCAAGAAATGTAAAAAAATAGACGAAAACGTTTTTCTAGAAAGTATTCGTCAAGACACTCATCTGCCAGTGTGGATCCACATTTAGAAATCAGAAGAATAAAAAAAAATATTTGAAGGTATATGACACTAAACACAATCATAGTGCTGATGACAATAAAGTATCAACAGAAGCAAAAGGGATGCAGCTCAAGACGTTACAATCATAATTCAGACAGTGGAAGTTCAAGGTCGGACACAAATCTTATAACAGTTATAAAAGGTCGGAAAGAAAAAGATCAAAGTCATCTGATAAGTCGTGTAAACATAACAGAAGATAGAAGTATTTAAACTCCAACCATACCTCTACAAATACAGCTCCCAAACACCATACTTCAAGTCTAAAGGGAAAAAAGCAGTGTTGCGTCATCAGTCAAGTTCTAGTGATAGGTCAGGCTCAGAAAATAGAGGCTATTCAATTTTTTAAAAGAGTCATCACTGAAAGTGACGTGACAGAAAAAGACTAGGAACAACAGAAATAGACATAGACCAAAGTCGTATTCTATTCACCGACAATCTAGATCAAGAAGTTACAGACAGTCTCGTGGATATAGTAAAGAGTCTATTCGGCATACTGAAAGACAGGTACAGTCCACAGCAATACTACAAGACCAAATCTAAACGTTAAAACAGCACTAGAAGATATGGTCGTTGAGGTTTGGACGACTCTTACTCTGAGGAGAATGATTACAAATCTGCAATGAGAGGAGACCCAACAAAGCTCCCAAAGAATCTGAGATACCATGGAAAGACCAGTTGGCTGTCTTTTAAACAACAGTTTGAAGCTACAGAACTGTAATGGACTGGACATACTCACATCGAAATTGGGTAATTGCATTTCCTTTAAACAAATAACAAAGCAGATGGAAAATAAATTTGGTGACCAAGATCTAACCGAAACCTCGCGTAAAAAGTTCCAGCAGGCAAGACAAACAAGAGATGAATTCTTAGAAGACTGGACTGAAAGAATATTGACGTTGTCCACCAGTGCATTCCGCGATTATCCAGAAAGTCTAAGAATGCAAGAACAAGATTTTCTCGGGGATGTATTGATAAAGAAGCCGGTAAACATGCATGCTTCAACAAACCAACATGTATGCAAGAAGTACTTAATGCCGTGAAACAGCATCAATATACTCCTGAGGCAGTTATGAGATAATGTTTCCGTTAATGCAGCGATTTCGCCACCTGAAGCCAGGCTTGTGCAGATTTTACAGACGCCGTCTAACATATAGCATCCAAAGATGAAGACGCAACGAAAAATGTACACACTCAATACTCCTTCTGCAGAAGGTGGTGCCATTTTAAGAAAGATTGCCAATGATGCAAGAAGTGGTCAAGAAAAAGACAGGTGGAGAAAGTTATGGACGATAAGCCCATAAAATTCAGCTTAATGGCTAGTCCGAATCAGTGAAAAAGATAGAAAAAACTGCTTTTCTTATCAAGCACGGACTCTACGAACATGTTCGAATGTGGTTTGGTCTAATATCAATGCACCAGCAACATTGTCACGTGTAATGAACTTAATATTGTATGGTTTAACGTCGCAAACTGTGTTGGCCTTCTTAGACGACATGATGGTAATAATGAACAGTTTTGAGGACCATTTAAAGAATATAGCCGACGCTCTTGAAAGGTTTCGAAAGCATGGTATTAGGCTCAAGCCAGGAAAACTGCACGATCTTTCAAAAAGAAGTTTAATTCCTCAGAAGAATGGTCACTGAAAATGCCTTGTCCACGACATCCGGAGACATTAACACAGTAGTTAACTGGCCAGCTCCAATTTTAAAGAAGGGTGTTGAAAGATTTCTAGGTTGAGAAAACTATTACAAAACCTCTGTCAAAGAATTTGCTGATCCAGCATTACCATTGTATAAAATCTTACCGGCAAAATCAGTTCAAGTGGGGCATCCGGGAACAAGAAGATTTGATGCATTAAAGAAAGCTTTTACTTCTCCGCCAACTTAAGCTTTACAAAACAATAAAGATCCATTCATACTTGATTCGTATGTTTCAGATATGGCTATAGGTGCAGAACCTCTGCAAGTACAGAATGGTCATTGCTTATAGCTGTTTCAGCTTGACTACAGAGCGGAAAAAATACTGCACCACCAGAAAAGAACTGTTGGGCATTGTAAGGTTCACCACACATTTCAGAGAATACCTTGAACGAAAGGTTTTTCCATTTAAAACTGATCACTCAAGTTTGACCTGTTATTTAAATTTAAAAAGAGCCACAGGGTCAGCTGGTGCGATGGATTCGGGGGCTTTCTCAATACAACATTGTTGTAAAACATCGGGCTGGGGCAAACCATTGTAATGCGGACGCGCTGTCAAGAATTCCGGAAACTTTGACGCCGTGCAGAGAATTTATAGCTGACATTAAGCCTGCAGATTTGCCATGCGTGGTAGTCATTATTGCATCAGGGCTGACGGGCAACTGCAAAATTTTTATATGATGTCGACGATTCGATTAGTCTGGCTGCGCATTGTAGACTGATAACCAATAACGGGAACGTTCAATAAGAGGCAACTGTACGGGTACACATGTCAAATCTCAAGAGTAAAGATAGAGTGACAACAGAAAATGTCCATTCGAGTATAGAAAAGTGACGAGCACACAAAGCTCAACATAATTCCCTAGGTAACTGTACCAGTACCGATCTTCTAGATAGTATTCGTATAGAAGATTATATGAGTCGTCTGAACAGCGTACTCACAGCGGATGTTACAAGTCTATGTTGAAGTGACTCACATTTCGACATAATCACACCGAGCAACAAATGAAGAAGCTTTGAAACTGCATGCTTGGTAAAACATGTCGCCTGCTGAAAAACGAATTGTCGTATCTCCATTTTTTTCAAAATTAAGGCATTGTTACCGTTGAATTTGTACTGAAATGCCGTATCTCCTGATACATTCATTATTGGCATAAGGGATGTAGTTTTCACGTACTAGAAATATTAAAATGTCGTATGTCCATATTTTAACCACCTCATCATTAACGAATTGTCTTATCTCAATCAGCCAATCGGATTACCAAGACTTGTCACGTGACAAATAAGGCCTCAAAATTAAAGTGTCGTATATCCATAACACGCCTTTTGCTTTTATAAATGAAATGTCGGAAGTCCAAATCCTCCAATCAAAATATTCAGCTTTACCATGTGACAAGGAACAACAACAACAGTTTCTGGAATCATTCGTTATGAGTACACATTGTTTGCTCACTGTAACAAGGGAATATAATGTAAGTTTCTGTAATTATAGCTTTTATTTATTGTATTATATCAAGCACAAGTTAAAAGTGTGTTTCAATTTGATGTGTGTATTGCATTTCTTCAGGAATTCAAGTGTGTAAGTAAAAACAAACAAGTAGTCTTTTCGGATAAACCGAAATTTGGATTTTACATTTTATGGCATTTCTGCCTTAGAATATAAGTGCAAGTATATTAAATGGCATTCGTCAATTAACAGTTATATCCGTCGGTAATGTCGTATACGTTGGTTTTTCAGTTTCTGTTTTCCTTATTAAGTGAATTACTTAAAACAATGTGCAAAAAGTATTATATCATCTTCCATTTGTTTCAGGTCTGGTTGCAACAATGTGGATCTAATTCAGCTTCCCGAAGAATTAATTGTGAAAATACTAAGTTATATCGATTTGCAAGAACTTCTCTTGACATTAAGCAGAACTTGTCACAGATTTCAGAATTATTTCCAGAAATTCAATTCTTTGGGACGAATTTGAACTCAACAATCCAGTGACTCTAACAGTTGAAAGCTTGAATAAGATCTTCAGACATTCAGGAAAATTTAGTACATTTCATTTGCCACCAGGAAGTACTTACCATTGTTTTGCTTCTGAGCTGGACTTTACGTTAATTACAGAGTTTAATGCACCTAAATTATACTGGCTCAGTTTGGTTGACAGTCCAATATCAACGCTTGCATTCCTCCAAAATGTGCCAAACATTTCAATATTGAATTTATCAGGATGCACAAATTTAGTTGACGACGACTTCCATCTTATATCACGCTGCTTAAAGCTGGATCAGTTATATCTGTCGTTTACAAACGTGTCGCCAGCTACAGTTTCAAACTTGACGAAAGATCTTGCTTTGATAACATTAGATGTTTGTGGGGTAGAATTTACACTACATGAAATTAAAAATGTTTTGGAGCAAAGTTACCAGTATTTACTGTTTTTCAATCTTTCTATAAGTTTTCAAGAGTCAGTCTTCAATCAGGAAATATCAAAATATTACGTGAACTGTTCCTTTCATCTCTACAGAAATGTTTAGAAAGCGATTGAATTTAGAACAGACCTTAAAATTAATCAATGAAAATAGTGATAGTGACACTGAAAATAACACTGATGACAGCAGTAGAGAAAATGAAAGTGTTAGTAACACTGAAAATAAAAGTGAAGAAACGTACAGAAAAGATGAATATACAAGTGACAACGAAAATAAAAGTGAAGATAGTGACAATGAAAAGATTGATTGTGATTTCAGAAAAGAGAGAGACTGCGAATTTAAAACATTGTAGACATTGTAAGTGAAAATCAAAATGCAGACAGGGATGATGAAATTCAAAATAACAGCATGGAATGTTGTACTGAAACAGGAAACAAGAAAACAGATAGTTATTTTGAACTTGAACATACGTAAAACGAGTTAATGACTGAACTTATTTCTGAACAAACAAGTCAAATAACAGATGTTATTGAGTCTGAGTCGCCTGAGTTAAATGATTTTCAGCCTGATGACAACGTATGTTACAATATTTGTATTTAAGATCAGAAACCAAATGAAAAACAATATGAATTTAGCGGAGAAAATGTACTCATAGAAATTTATGCAACAGAAAGCGAAGCTTTAAACACTGAAATTCAAAATGATCGACATAGTGGTGAAAATTACACTGACGAAGCTACATCGATTGAAAGTAACGATTGTAGAAATAGTATCTGCCTTGATTCCGAGGAAGATTTAGTGACTATACAACACAAAGATATTGACGAAATCCAGACGCCTATGTCAGACAATGATCAATTAATTGAAAATATAACAGACCTAAACAACAACACGTTAAATCCAAAGCATGTTGAGATTACCGACAGGAGCAGAAAAAGGAAACGAAATGCCATGCAATGGAAACAAACTGTTAGAAAAAGACAAAGACAATCTGGACAGGAATATTTATCATGCTCGGGCAACAAAAAGCGAGATAGAGAAATCAGAGATCGAGATTGTGGTGCATGCAGATACAGGTGCAATCAGAACGTGTCCAAATCTGATAAAAAAAACATTTTTGATAATTTCTGGCAATTAAACGATAGCGACAAAAATGTTTTCTATGCCTCAACGACAGAGATAAAAGTAAAAGAAAGGTGCAGAACAAAGAATACGGAGTCAAGGCGTAAGAGTACTATCAAATACTTCTTTTTCAAAAATCAAGAAAAGGTTCAAGTGTGTAAATCATTTTATTTAAATACACTAGATATAAGTGAAAAACGCATTCACTGGTTCTATAAGAAACGAGAAAATTCATCA
>JAFMSR010000893.1:0-38851 GCA_022818135.1 Saxidomus purpurata | reverse complement strand
TATTAGAACGTAATACTTGCGCATTTAGCTCATCATAAACAATGAAATTTAAAAAGTATGACGTGTACTTTCAAATCAACAAATCGATGTACATGTACATTAATGTTTCATAAAGACTGGTTTTATTGCCATACCCGAAAAACTTCATTGAACTGCGTTTATAAGATTTATCTGAAGCTGACCGGACTATATCTTTGCGGATGAACGACTGCTAGCCGTAGTTAGGTAGAATCCAAAATTTGCACAAATCCGTAAGAAGGTGATTATTCATTATAATCACCTTACAAAAACCTCTTTTTGACCTGTTTTTTTATAGATCAGACTGAGTAAAGTATATCTAAAGAAAAGTTCACATCTCTTTAAGGACACATTTGAATGTAGCGACCATACATATAGGCCTTAGAAAGTAAGTTTTTACTGCACTATACCTTGCACAATCTATCAGCAAACTTTCATGGTTTCATGTGGGTAGCAAGTGCAGCTTTGACTTGTTCAGGAGTATCTTAAAACGTACTTCTAGACTGGGACTTCGTAAGCATTTGACATTTGCGGTCTGAACAGATATAAGGTTTTCAGTGGTGACGGCGTGCTCATTTGCACTTAAAATGGCAAATGTGCACTAGAAATGGCAAACTTGCATTAGAAATGGCAAATTTGAATGGGCAAAGTGATTTGATGTACACTTATACAGGTAGTGGTGTCATTTGTAGTGAAAAATTTGATAACTGAAATAGGATTCGGATCGAGGCAACTAAAATCAACGACTTGCTCCCCTGTGTTGAACAAGCCATTCTGAACAACATGCGGACATTAAATTAACCGAAAGGGCCGGAACATCATTCGGCCTTTTCCGTTAATGTCTATGTGTTGTTGAACTAGAATGACAATCAAATCACCTCGACGATTTTCAACTCAAATAACTGACGCCGGATCAAGCCGGAGATTGCCGAGTAGACATAATTTTTGGATTCTGCCACAGGAGGACTTACTATTTCTAATGTCCCAGTCAGAATATTTGTCTTGATCTTTTTACCGGAAACTAAGTTGTTTCACACTTGTATACTTGTACTAACTGTTTACTAACATTTACAGCACCATAAAGTCCGGTGCCTGGTAAGACATGAGCCCAATCATGCGATAAGGTACCTTATGTTATTTGCATCATTCGATACCAAGCACATGTTATTAAAGGCCTCGTGTGCTTGTATACTTTTTTCCTGCCAATTTGATATCAGAGGTAATATAAAGTCTTCAGTATGCAAGCCAGTACTAGACTAATTTTCAAAAGAAGTAAACCCAGAAAGAAAAAATAGCAGAACATAAGGTACTTTTCACGTTGATGCGGTGTTGGTATGTATTTGGTATTTCAGTATGCTTTCAGTTGTTTTCTTTTGTGAATTCTTATCAGTTTAACTGGGCATGGATTGTGCAATATGGAACGCTAATCGGTCTTTGTTGTAGAGAAAACAATAGCAAAAGATAGACTGAAGCTCTGAGCCTCTGATTGGGTAACCATGGGCGGAATTCCTGTTTCTGATTGGGTAACCGTGGGCGGAATTCTTGTTTCTTATTGTATACCTGCCAGTCTAGGTTGCAGTTACTGGTACTGTCATTTCAAGAGGTTTCAAACCCTGGTTACATATCTGCAAGTAATGACTATATTAGTAGAAATATCCATTTTTATTAAGACTTAGCAGTAAAATGATAAATTGGGTGTGGAAGTATATTTTCTGTTTTTTTTTTTCAGTTCCGTTGCTTTTTATTCTTTACACCTTGGTTTTAGAGTACAAACAAACTTTCTCCGTATTATAGCATATAACATTCATTAGGTTTATTAGATACCATTATATACCCATGACCACTTTGCATGTTACAATTACTCTAACATTTACATAACAAAGAAATATTCTTACCGGATAATTTACCATAAAATCTACAAGAAAAAACCGTCCTTACGTTGTTGACATCTTATTAATACAGTGCAGTTATGTTCAATAATATTGTAAACAATAACAAACGGGCTATACATTTCTGTCGCATTGTAAAATTGTTTTTCATTTTACTACATATACTTTTAATTGTATATTTGTTGCTATGATTCTTTTCTAATGTCCATTTTAAATTGGGTAATTTTTGCGTGACAAAATTTCGCGATTTATTTGAGACTTTTAAATTCGTGGAAGGAGAATGTTTACAAAGTAAGTTTTTGTGAAATGAATCTTTCGCGAGATTTTTAAATTAGCGAAGTGGGAAATCCGCGAAAAAGCGAAAATGAAAAATTCGCGAAAATAGCGAAAATGAAAAATTCGCGAAAATGAAAAATTCGCGAAAATAGCGAAAATGAGATAATCGCGAATATTACCCAATTTACATTTAATTATTTTTTGTTCACTCATGAGTTTTCGTGATGATTTTCGTAATATTTTGTTTGTGATTATTTTATAAATCTCTTTTTACAAACACCTGATTTTTCATATCTAAACAAACTATGTTTGAATTGTGTAATAAAGTAGCTTTCATTTTTTGAGTGTTCAAAAACGGGTCGTACCGCATATATACCTCGCCCGAGGGTGGTGGACCCAATAAGCACGTATACAAACAAAACGAGTGTTTTTAACATATCTTTGTTGATTCATTAAATTCTAGGCAAAGTATTTGCATAATCAAGGAATGCCTCGGTTTAACATCACTTGCCTTTAGATTTGTTTTTGGTAATAGCGGTTTAGATTAAAGTGTATATTTATGTCATTAAAGGGAACTAACTCAAGAATGTCCAACAGCGTCATGTTGCGGTAAGCCCCCGCTACAAGTTACTACTATCACCGTAGAGGGCGCTACTGGATTAGAGATTCCACCGGACTCCAAAGTGAAGAGTAAGAAAAGTTCTCGGTATTGTAGGTGGAACTGAGAGATTTTTCTGTCTGTAGATCTATTATGTACAGGAGAAAAAAAACTAAACATTATTTTAAAAAAATGTTTTCATTAGTCCAGTATTTTCCACTGACTTAAACCCGAATTAGCGTATAACTTTCTGAACTATAAAGAACTATTAAGAACAGAGTTTTAACAATGTCGTACATGTCGTGCATCTTCATACAAGGCAAGATTCATGATTGAGTTCACGAACCTGTAACGTCATTATCAATTTCGGGTGAAACATTCGGAGCATCACGTGGCCTTTTACGTGAATTTCAATGGAAAAGGCGGATCATGTTCCGAATGCAGTCAAAAATGTGCGAATAGTACTGCCTTTACCTTTTTACGCCAAGCTCTATTTTCTGATTCATGAAGACGTAAGAATGTGTATGACGTCGGAGTCCACGTCACTGCATTGTTAGGCAGCGGCTTTGATATATTTAAACTGTGACTGTTATCTCCCTTGGCCTATCAACAGCTTAAATTATTTCTTTCATGTGCATGTCATAGTCACCGCAATTGACTTGTGTTTTACAGCAATAGATCCGTATATAAAGATCACATGTGAAGGCGAAAAGGTTGTCTCAGAAAAACTACAGAAGACCAACAGTCCACAGTGGAACATAAAGGCGACATTTTACCGGAAGAAACCAGATACTGAACCTGTCACTGTCGAGGTAATCACTACGGAATACTCGGAGCTTCATGCACCCTGTTCCAGCTAATGTCCTAAAACCGACTTGTCCGTCCTGTTATTTGGGCGCCCCTCTAATTATGCATAGCTTTAGCACTGTATGCATAGACTAAGCATAAAATGTATCTCAAGTATTATTAAGACTTTACGAGTGCCGTATGAAACTTTGCATCATTTGTTTTGCACAAGGCATATACGTGTAGTGTCATGATCAGAGTACGGGCGATTATGTTTACAAGATGACTGCTACTTTCAAACTGGTGAACTTGTTAGTTTTCTGGTTGACACTGATAGAACAAAGATATCTTATACACCTACGCAAGCTTACACAACTTTACAGTATGGTATTTTCATAAATTAAATAAAAAGTTTGTTCCGATTCTCAAGGTTAAGTTTATGGCAATCTTGACTATACATTTACCTTGCATTTACACATCTTTGTCATTCATTTTTTTCAGATATGGAATGGTAACATGTTAATCGATGATTTCATGGCGGAAGCGAGAGTCCTTGAACCAGGAACTGAAGATGGGGTGAAGAAGAAATGTGATCTCTTCGGAAGAAAGAAGGAGAAAGACGCGATTCAGCCGGGCAATCTTCACGTATTTGTTAAATCTAGCAATGACTTGGCGTATTTGTAAAAGGTCCATCCATTTTTTGAAGTTCCTATCGAAATTATTCATGATAGGAAACGTTTTACTCGCAGAGAAACAAACTGTATACAGAGTAATATAAAGAAAAAAAGAAAGAAAAACATAGAGTTTGGCTAAAAAGTCTACAGTAAGGCCAGCAAAGGAAAAAATAATCTGTGATTTCAATGACATTTGATTCTGTGATACGTCTTTAACGTATATTTTTTATCATTTTTGTTTTTACTCTTACAAATATAGACTCTATTGTAAGTTACTGTTTTTACAAATTTTCGTTTACATATTTTTGTCGTTTCCGTCCACATACATGTATTCATATTTTATGTAAACGTAGTACGTGTACTAGCATGTTGATGCTCACTTAAATCCTTTGTGGATTAGATATTCTTTTTTCTACAAAGATAAACACTTGTTAGTTAGGTACTTGTACTAAACCAAATGTGTTAAGAAATATCAGAAAACAGCATTTTGTTATGTTATTTACTTTGTTTGTTTTCTACTATTTAGTCAATCCGTTCTTTTTTCATTGTTACATTGTATACTTTAATTGCGATCATATCAATGCAACACTATTTCAGAACAACAATAAACAGGAATGTGCTTGATTACAGGTAATATATTTATACATTTAGTTTTGTTTTAGTGTACAAGCTATTCGTAGATCTAAAGACACGATTTGCCATTCTATTCTGTTTGCTGTAATGCGTATGTAAAGGGTAGTGTCCCAGATAGGTAAAAGAGCTTGTTTCCCTGTACATAAACTGTCACGGCTGTCCAGTTGCTAGTAATCTATGTTTCCTGACCTTGCAAATGTTGTAAAATTTCACTTTGGACAGGGTCACGACTGTTCCAAAGGTGCTCTGTGAAAATGTATTGATTAAAAAGCGAACAGTGGAGATTGTGATCAGACCGCATAGCATAAATCAAATGGTATGAGTATGCTAAATAGGTAAGAACTGGACCAGGCTGTTTTATCTAGGGAACTTGCGGACTTACATTATGTGTCTGATTTCTGATAGGCGGATAGTACATGTAAGTGGGTGCATACGGGAATAGTTTTTTTTTATAATCGCTGGATGATAAATCACAAATAAAATGGGAAGAGAAAAATCTGGATATAAATTACAACTGTAATATTTGGGATTTGAAAATCTTGTCAATTTTGGTCGGTGACCACTAAGAGTGCCCCGAATATGGGTGTTGTATCATTCAGATCCAAATTAATGGCATAAGGTTTTGGATAAATTGTATAAATTTTGCTATTTGTATGTGGGACTAGGATGATTCTGTTTTTAAAGCAACTAAGCACTAGAAAACTCCATCTGGAATACGTAAAACGACTAACATACAAACCTTCGAATTTAGAGCATTTAAACAATCTAAATTTGTATACATTTTGAAGCCCATCCCTGACATACAGCCGTTCAATAAAGGCCAGTCGAATACGACCAACAGCTAAATCGATGCTAACCAATATACAGTATCGAAATATAGCCTGTCGTTGGAAGAGCTGTTTTATTGGGACCATGGCGCCACAGAAGAAATGATATATTGAAGGAAAAAAATTCTGTACTGTACTTGTAAATGTTGAAATGTTATACACAATTGTAAAAATATAAGAATTTCATTATTTTCAAATCGATTTACAAATTTTAAATGTTCATGACACTAATTCAAGCGTCGTTCGTGACCGTTGAACACACGTGTAACATGTATTGTAGACTCGCGAGCCTTGTTGACCCCAAAAGCACGTGCACATTCTTCTCTTGACAGCTTCATATGTGAATCTGTTAAAAGTTTTACGGCTTTCGATGTGATTATTTACTAAAATGTGTTTGATTATAAGCATCATGTACATAAATTGAGATAAATGTGACATTTATGCAAAATAAATTTATATACTAAAAATTAAAAGCAACATACAATTAAAATCTAAACGAAACTATTTGAGCCATGCAGAACTGTTGTCCTTAAGTATATATACGGCGAATTTTCTGCAACTGACCATAAAGTGTAAATCATACCTACGCACAGCAAGTAAATCTTTCACGAACTCTAGAAAATTAATGATTATTGTTGTTTAGAGAATACAGATTATGTTTGTTCCGTGTCAACAGTACCTTGCAATAAACATTGAAAATATATTTGTCCGTGGTCTAACCAGAAAATGTCTGTTTTTTCGAATACCGAATATATAAGTTTTCAGCTTTAATCAGATTTCTTTTACTCCATTTCTTTCGTGATCTATTATCCAGCGATTATTGAAACAAGAGCTATCCCTCTTTAAGTTACAAATGCCCCAAAATAGGTATCCCACAGTATGTGACCTTGACCGTCAAGTTATGAATCCGGTACTTGCTCATTGCACTTGATATCTCTATGTGCTGAACATAGTTCTAAATTTATGAAATCATAACATTCAAAATCGTTCAGTGTATAACAAAGTTCCAATCTGGAGTTGTGGGATTTGTACGCGACACATCGTCTTGATGTTCCGAACATTTATGCTAAATTATTTTAAAAGCCTTCAATGCATGGCAGATTTACAGTCCGGACATGACTGTATGCATATATATATATACAGGATTTCATTACTTTAAACTCTATTTGTGACCTTGAGCTTTGAAGTTGAGTACTGAGTCTTGTATGCGACACATTGTCTTGATGTTCTGAACATTTGCTCCAAATCATTTTAAAATCCTTTATTGCATGACAAGGTTACCGACCGGACACGATTGTGTGCATATATACAGGATTCCGTTACATTTAAACCCTTAGTGTGACCTTGACCCTTGACATGGGTCTTGCACTCGACACGTCGTCTTCATGTGCTGAACATTTTACCACATATTTGAAAATCTCTTCCCGCATGACAAAACAGCAGCCCTGACACGAATGTGTGAGTAAATATAGGATTTTGTTACCTTTAAACTCTAAGTGTGACATTGACCTTTGAGGTAGGGACATGGGTCTTGTGCGCGTCACGTCGTCTTGATGTGGTAAACAGTTGTGCCATATGATTTTAAAGTCCATTTATGCATGAGAAAGTCACAGCCCGGACACGAATAAATGGAATGAAGGACACACAGACGGACGGACAGACAGACGGACGGTGAGATTTTAGTATAACAACCTTCGGGGGCATAAAAGAAACGAGCAAACTTTATATCCCCGATCAATTCACTGAAAAAAAACAACTGGAAAGTGTATTGGTTTGACTGTTTCAGAAAAAAATATGCATTTTTTTTTTAATTTAACCACCCCAGAGGGACCTCATTCCTGAGGAGATAACCTTTTTCTGCAAGTTAAAGTCATAAAAAACTTAATTGTCATGTGTTGAATTAAATCAGAACTACAAGAATTCCTAGGTTTTCATAGCGAATGTGTAAGAAAAACACTACACACCTTTAAGGGACTCTATTCAATAAAAATACATTAATCTATTGAACGTAATCAAATTCTCACAAGCCATTTCATAATTTTTTAAAACTTCAGTATCCCATTGGGGCCTCATCTAAGAGGAGTAATTGATTTTCGGCATCTTAAAGTCACATAAAAATGGTTGTTGTGAGTTAAATTTAATCAACACAGTTTCAGAACAACAAAGAATCTTAAGTTTCTATATAAAATATGTAAGAAATGCGCTAGAGTCCCTTATGGGCCTCATTTATAAAAAAAAACATTTTGGAAATTCTAAATTTTCGACTGTTAGAAACTGCAAAATTGATAACTTATGCCAAACATAATCAAATTATAACAAACCTTTTCAGAAAATTAAGCATGGGGTTGAGTGGAGTTGGGAACAGGAGGTGAAGGGAGTGGATATAACAAAGAATGATCATTAAATTATTTGCGCCAATTACAATCAAATTTTCAGCGGCGGTTTCAGATAAATAGAACTTCCAAAGTTTTCTATTTGAATATCTGGGCTCACGCCACGCGGTTTACATACTATATTTTCGGACGGCCAACACTACCCATTTAATTTCCGTGGATATTTTTAAAAATAATTATTATGGGGGATGTAAAGTCAAAGGAATCTTAACAGAAATGTTGCTTACGAGATGCACCCCATATGCACCAATTGTCCGTACTGGCAATTAACTGAGAGAGAGAGAGAGAGAGAGAGAGAGAGAGAGAGAGAGAAGAGAGAGAGAGAGAGAGAGAGAGAGAGAGAGAGAGAGAGCGGACGTTTACAGTTGACAGACATTTGCTAGAAACTTAGGATACATCCGTCGAAATATATTTCAGTTACTTTTTAAGTTATTGGGATATGCTATTGTTCCTCATTATATAAAGTCTTTATGTACCTTTAAATGCGGTCGGTCATGACTGATGAAAGAACAAAACACGAAAAACAAAACAAAAACACTTTGTTCTGATTGAATATCTTTATTTACGACATGTATAGTATGTACTCGCATCAAAACAAACACAATCCAGAGAACATAAAATTAATATGAAGGTAGTTTACAAGATAACATATAGAGTTCAACTGAGCTAAAACGATCCTTCTTGTCCTAAAATTGTTTCAAATATGGATAAAAGATAAGGATACATCTTTAAACAGCTTTTATTACATACTGTGCCTCGGATGGTCCTCAACCAAAAATGCTCAAACAATTTTGCTCCACTGCACAAAATTGCAACAGAGCTAAAAAAAAAACCTTGAAATTTTAAACGACATCTCCACCTTTACTACTGGGGAAAGGTCAACCACACTTAACAGGATTGTTCCTCGTATATTGCTGAAACGGTTGCGCTCTGTTGCAAAAATATCATATCAACAAGTGTCAAAAATAGCAAAAACAAATTTAATGACATCCCCTTAAATTCAATGTCAATTTCAACCAAACTTCACAGATTTGATTTCCGGATAATCCCATACTAAATTTGTTCAAAGGGTAGCGCTTCACTGCTCAAAATGACCATCAGAGCTAAAACAAGATTAACATTTGAACAACATCGTCACCTTTACCATATGGTCAATTTTAACGATGCTTCACAGGAATGATCCTTGGATATCCCTCTTTTTGATCCGCTCCGCTGCACAAAATGGTCTACAGGGCAAGGCTTACTTTTAGATAACGACATCTGATCTGAAACCACTGGCCAGGGCCAGTTTCAATTAAAGTGTGTTCCTCTTCCACAATTGTTCAAACGACAAAATGACTGCATGAGTGTTTTAAACAACCCCCTTCCTTTAAACACTGGGCCAATTTTAATTTAATTTCACAGGATTGTTGCATAGATGGACCGCCCATAGAAAATTAGATGTTTTATTAGTATTATCAGGAATGACACAGACCTAGATGTTCTCTATTCACTCAGATGAGCGATAGAGGGTCATCATAGCCCTCTTGTTGAAATAGGAAACCCGTCTAAATTGTAATATGATTAGGTCATAGGTCGCAAATGTGGCACATCAATTATTCTAAGTACTGTAAAAAAACTCAATAGTTAGGTGTGTTGTGTTTTCAAAAAGTATACAACCAATTATTTAAATGTAATAGATGTATAAACAAAATTATACTATTATATAAAGATAAAGATTATTATATAAACTTGGTAACAATGATACATTTTTTACAAACGTGGCACACATGTGGTTTCGTCATTGCAAAAGTGTTGTCAGAAAGCGTTTCTTATTTTCTTGTGATATTGTTGAAATAATGATGTTATTCATTTATAACATTTACAATGAACTTTCAATATTTCAAAAACAACGTTAAAGAGACACTGTCAAATTAAATTCTTCTAAAAATATAAAGAATAGAATATTTAAAAAATGTACAAGTACGTATTATTACTAAACCTAAAAGTTGAAATACCGTAAAACATTCAATAACCCAAGTATGTAAAGTTTGTGCACAAGTAATGGATTACAGAAGGTTTCTATGTTGATGATATGTGCTAAAATCAGGCATTTTCGATATATATTGTTGTGTAAAATTGATTTATTTATCATTTACGTTCACTGAACTCATTGATTATGTTTGAAAATTTAATAAACTAGATGTAGGGAGTGTCCCTTAAGATTGTTTTAAATTTGTAGAAATATCGCCAGTGGGTTATTTCCTTTAGTAATAAGAGCAACGAGTAATTGTGACATAAAAAGTGAACATGCGGCTTTAATCAACTTAAAACATCCATTAAAAAATAAACAAACAACATAGAATATGTTTAAAAAGTAAAACAAAGACTATTTGATAAGTAAACTAATATATGTACACAACGACATTGTAACGTCGTTTCTGTTTATAAAGTGTTCGATAATTATGTTTACATATACATCTCTTGCTTAATCTTCATTAACAAATGATCAGCATAAATCGTATCTAAGTTTTGCTGTTGATACGTAAAAGGTTTTCAAAAGGCCCTTGTAAGCGGTAAGATTATTACAAAACGTATATGTATGGAAATCTGTAATATTCATTAAACGCACATTTCTGAAAATATGAATACCATATTGTATGTCACATTGTGCAATGTTATAATTGATATATTTTATACTACGTTACTGGTTAAGCAAAGAAAATGAAACATACCTTTATGTTTAAAAACTGAAATGTTACTATAAATACATTTTCTTTTAATTGAAATTTAAGGTAGTTCCAAAGAGAAAAAAAAACCTTTTGCTGTTATTCGGATGCATTTTCAACAGTATCCTTCGATATTTTTGTACTATATTCATATATTTTGTTTTATTACTTTGTTATTGTTTTTTTTGTCTCGCTTTAAGCGCAAAAAAGTAGAATGTTTTGCCTCACAAACATTGACGTGATTGAATATGTGTAAAACAATTACAATGTATATGGTAAAAGTATTTACATGATGACATAGAGGATAATTGTTGGTTTCAATGTAAGATCAAGTTATAATTATACCGAGTGGGCACCAAAAGTGATATTTTCACGAGTGGCGCAGCCACGAGTGAAAATAACAACTTTTGGTGTTCACGAGTGAAATTAACGTGATATTGCACCGATACCAACAATTTTTCTGTTCATTTTATGGTTAAAAGTTAAGCTTTACAGATAAATCTACAACTAAGATATGACTTGATCATTTTCAAACAAACTACGGTTCTTAAATGAACTTGCGTTGGGTAAGTTACAATATATTGGCGGCTAACTGTAGACCTAGATCTTAACCTGCTAATTATAAAATGAACTTATATAATTTTCAATTAAGACAGTACCATAAATTAGTTAACATTAACAATCTAAAGAATAAACCGTGTTGATCATAATCATATGTTAACGAACTTCCATTGTAACGTCGTTTCTGATTGGTTACGCCGCGGTTGTAAAACGTATGTACCGTTCGAAAATTGGATGGATGATTTTTCTTGCATATCGGGCTTTACCATTGTTTTAAAACACGGTTTGATAATACGCGCTGTCATGTGAACATTGCCTCATTAAAGATCTAATAAAGAAATGGTGAAATTACACCGCTACACAGTTACATATTTGATAACGGCGGCAATAATGAATTGAAATTTTAAACCGCTGCAATTTGCAAGAAAATAAAATATCAGTCTTGTATGTATGTTTGAAATAAGAACATCCGTCGCTAGGGGGGAGGGGGAGGGGGCACTCCTTGGACGGTAAATTCGGATGTACTAAAATTGGCAGTTGTGTGGCATTATTGTGTTGTCTCTATTGTTCGTTTTAGCCACATAAACCAAAACATAGCAGTAAACATGTAACCAAAACGGAATGAATGGCATCAAAGAGAATTTACTGTTATTTATTGTTGCCATAGCCACTTAACCCCCACTATGTGGGCTATGCAAGCTTCGTTACCGACCGTTTGACAGATTCCCCCGTGAGGGACATCCCCATCACATAACATATGACATAAGTATTTTGTATTTACTGCCTTGGCTGCTTTTGATAACATCAATTCGATATTTCTAAATGGTAAACTTAAGACTTCATATGCAATATAATGACACGTCTAGGATACATAGTGTTTACGAGAAATACAAAAATCTCTTCATTACTTAGTATAATACTAATAAATTAAACCAATATGTATGGCAAATAATGTCTTTTTAGTTTGTGTTACAACATCTTGGTTAAATAAACAAATAAATTATGATATGTGCATGAATGATTAAATAAAATGGATTTATTACGGACAAAATGTCTGAGCAATAACCACAGAAGAAACACAGATCATTCGGTGAAGGTGAAACACATGAAATGTCCAATGGAGCAGCACATGCATTCAAGCAAAATGGTATAACCATCTACTGTCTTGTTTGTTTTTCAACATTTGAAATTCCCCCTGTTGGGATACTCTCTTCCACGGAAATAGCTATCTGACCGGTGGATGCGACCGCCGACACTGTCACCATATATTGATATGGGACAGGGTAACTGACCTTTATCCAAGTTACTGAAGAAGATATAATTATGTTCAGTGAGTAAAAGTAACCAAATATACAACTAACGTTTGCGCTTGGTGAGTACATTCTGAAAAAAACAAAACATTATTTTTATTCACAACGTTTAAGATATAAAGAAATGGAAAAAAAATATTATGAATTGTGATTCAGGAACAAAACGTTTAAACAAAAGTATGATATAAAGCATCAGATAATATAACTACACAAAAAATGATAATGATAACAATAACATTCTCAAAATGTGTTAGATTGCAACCGGAATTAAACCCGGCTTAAGCAAATTCATTTCAAAATCCTTCAAATATAATAGATTTGTATTCCGGACATGAACATGTGCCTATATACATTATTCAAAGTGAGCCAATGACCCTCAATGTAAGGACGCATGACTTGTCCATGACATATCATCTCCATGAACTCAACGATTGTGCCATGCAATTTTAAAACCCTTCCATAAATTACATAGTTACCATAAATACAGGATTGAATAACCTTCATACTCTAAGTGTGACCTTGAGCTTTGAGGTAGGGTCGTGACCCATCGTCTTAGTGTGGAACTTGTGTGACCAATTATTTTAAGATTCTTCAAGGAATGACAGAGTTACAGTCCGGACACAAATGATGCGCAACATGACAAAAGGGCTCTTAAAGGTAAATTAATGTGTAACTTTTTAACAGAGATACACTTTTGATATTGGCACCATTTCGAAACGCATGTGCTAGAATACTAAAGTTTTTTTTATAAAAATGTGTTTATACATGTAAGAGAACAGACTCTGATATTTATATATTATTCATGGCTCGGACGATCTTTTGCTGAGTAACGGTTATAATATATTATCAAAATTATGCATGACTTATGCAAATGAGCTAAATTTCAAATGCTTGTATTTTAGCCTAGAATTTATATATATTTTGAAAGGAAAGAATAATTGGAAAGTTGAATACTCTTGTTTTTAGATACAGTAGATTCATAATAATTAGAAGTAATCACAATAATTTCGAGTGTTTGCACGTGTCTTATCACCTAATTCATCAGCAATGCTGAAATAAAAAAATCGAAGGTATTCATAAACGTGCTGTTTAATTTCGACTATATAAAAAACAACAACAAAAAACTGTAGTGTAATTACGTAAACAGATGTGACAAATTTAACCCCTAAGGGCCGTTTTGTCACGTTACGCATCAAATGTGAGTATATATACAGCTTTCTATTACCTTTAAACTCTAATTTTGCCATTGACTTTTAAGGTTGGGACATGGGTCTTGTACGTCTATCTGCTTATCATTTGTGCCATGTTATTTTAAAATCATTAAATGCATGACAGAGTTACAGTGATATATACAGGAATCCATTACCTTTTAACTTAAGTGTGACCTTGACATCTGAGATAGGGTTTTGCATACGACACATTGTTTTCACGTACTGATCATTTGTGCCACGTTATAAGAAAATCCCTTAATACCCCAGTCATAGTGTCACGTTTTGGCCGCTACGTTAAGCTACCTTGGGACACGTGGCTACAACGTGAGCAAGCGTAGAAGAACGAGGCTAAAACGTGATCAAACGTGGCTAAACGTGAAAAGCAAATTTCACGTTTTCCCACAACGTACTTCATCGTGACAACAACGTGGCGAGAACGTGGTACAACGTATTATTACGTGGCAACAACGTAGCAAAAACGCAACAGAACGTGAATATAGCGTATTCCGAGGGTTTATACGTTGTTGACACGTTGTACTACGCTATGCGACGTTGTGACCTCGTTGCTACCACGTTCCACGTGTCACGCTATGCTACGCTGTGTCACACTATGATACGTTGTAACACGTTGAACTACGTTATGAGCTGCGTTATGTTACGGTGTTCTACGTTGTACGATGTTGTGGTACGTTTTGAAACGTTGTGGTACGCTATATATGATGCACGTCAAAGAGGTCAGTTGCCATCTGCCAGATAACCCATATATATAAACCCCTCCATCTAGGACCTCAAGTCATTTGTCCTTGCTTAAGCCAAGTGCTGAACCTATTCAATGGATCTCCAACTAGCGAATGCTGCCCTAGCCCTGAACCAAGATATGCTGCAAAATGTGCTGCTGCTCCAGAGGGAAGCGGATAGAAGAAGGAGACAGCGGGCCCCGTGCATGATGTTCTGCAGGGACTGGCTCCGGCGACGCGAGGATTTCGGCCTGTACCATCAACTCATGAAAGAGCTAAGGAGAGAGGATGTGGCCGCCTTCATGAACTTCCTGAGAGTTGACCCCTTCCTATTCCAGGAACTGGTGGACAGGCGGAGCCCAAGAATAAAGAAGAAGGACAGCTGGTTCCATAAGGCGCTGTCACCTGGTTTGAAAGTTGCGGTCACTCTCCGTCACCTTGCCACTAGAGACAGTTACCACTCACTGATGTTCTCATTCAGAGTATCCCACAACACAATTTCGTACATTGTCAAAGAAGTTTGCGAAGCCATCGTAGCAGAGTACTCTGAAGAAATCCTGTACATCCCAACTGCCCCAGACGAGTGTGCAGCAGAACTCTTCGACACGAGGTGGCAGTTTCCGCATACTGTCGGCGCACTAGACGGAAAACACGTGGCCATAAGAAAACCGAGACAGGAGAGTGGTGGAGAATGCGTTTTGTATACTGGCCAACCGCTTCGGCTGTCTGCTCACCTCGCTGAAGCAGAATCCGAGCACGGTTGAGTCCATCGTCCTTGCCTGCATTTGCCTGCATAACATCACGAGGGTACGCTACGCACACAAGCAGAATGGCCTGGTTGACGACGAGGAAATAACCACCAGGTCATCCCGGGTGTATGGCGACAGGGGACGAACTTGGACGACATGCAACAAGTGATGGGAGGCAACATCGACAGTAGAGCGGCCAAGGAGCAACTACCTGAAGCACTACGTCTCCTCACCAGCAGGCAGTGTGGCATGGCAGAACCGCAAGGTATGACTCTGTGCTATGACTTGGACTAAGTTCAACCTTTTGAATTCATACTCCAGTTTCATTGTGCAAACTACTCATATATTCAAATAGGTTGTAAACATTGTACCTTTGTTGTGTTTTTGCATCCCTGGAGCTTTTTTTCAATAAAATTCGTATCACAAAACTATTCGTAAGTGCAAAATAATTATAGTCTGTAAATTTCACAGTGTATTCTTGTACACAATAACCGGTATTGCATTTACCTTAATATCACAACATCCTGGATAATTTGGCGGTGATCTGTTTTCTCCTTTGCATACTAGTATTTAGAATCGAGATGTTCCTCGCTCGGAAGTCAAATCGGTAATGATTTTGTTTATTAGTAGGCCAGTCTGCCAGTGAGTGCGTAGCGACTTTATGCTGCACTTGGTTGCAGCGTGGCGGCAGCAAAGCATAACGAAGCACAACGTGGCGACAACGAGGCGACAGCGTGGCGGCAGCGTGGCATAACCCGACTTAAATATTCGTTGTCACCTGGCAATTGTGTCACAACGGGACTACAACGTGGCAACAGCGTGGCTAGCACGTAGATAGCGCGTGGCGACAACTTGTCACATCGTGGCACCCGGCGAAAATTTCTAAAACGTGGTTGTCAGAAACGGGGCACAACGGTGCGGCCAAAACGTGACGCTATGACTGGTGCATAATGCATGACAAAGTTACAGTCGGACACGAACCAATGAGTTGGACACATTGACGGATATCCGCTTCTACGAATGGGCGTTTGTTGTTTACTCTCCCGTTGCCTCCCTTTATAAGAAGATTCCCAACACTTACCCTAAGCATCAGACCTTCCCAACAAGAACCCTTTTTTGTTGGGTAGCTAAACGGAATAAAGAATATTGAAATATGAAGGCCTTATTCGTAAGCTCGCACGGACGGACATTGATCAGAGTTAATCCTGACCTGAATTTTAAGTTCATATTCCTGTTAGTATGTGTTGTGATGATTGAATAACACATGCTCAAAAACAAAAATAATATCAAACAGGGAATGCCACGTACCAAAAACGCAGCCTCCCCAAAACGAACCCAACAGCACCCAGAAGTGCACACCACCAACACACACACACACACGCACACACACGACTCAGGTTGCCTTCAATGCCATTTTGGTCAACATTTGACAAATAAAAGGGGCTAACTCTGAAGTGACCGGGCATATCAAAACTGGTAATCGATATTTACTGAGGTGGTTTGCCCATAAATAGTGTGCCCATGTTTCGCAGATGCTAAAGTTGGAGAGCGGGCAAAATATATGGAGTCATTGGCCATAACTCTGTAATGACCTGACCGAACAACATGATTGTTATCGACCTTGGCCAAGATATTGTGCCAATTTACACAATGACACTGCTGATTAAAGGATGCTTAAGATGTTGATCTGACATGAAATTACGCTGCTACCAGACCCGCCCATCCTCCTCTGACATTCGCCAAACTTATAATCGTTTATCAGAGAATTGGAAAGGGCAGGGGGGTTGGGTTTTTGGGGGGAATGCAATACCGGTTATTGTGTACAAGAATACACTGTGAAATTAATACCTGTAATTAATATGAACACCTAAATCATACCAAAGACGTGGATTTTGTTTTAAAGTCTCTGATCAATTAATTTAATAGATATGACATGTACCGTACCTCGATTTAGTGTTCTGCTTCTTCTCTCTGATTCTGTATGATCGGTGAGCCACACACACAATCGCTAAGACTACAACCAGAACTGTTACCGTCGAGACAACAAGGACTATCACAAGTGTGAGATTAGCTAAATTGAAATAAACATAACAATTGCTGAATAGATGATTTCTAAAGTACATAAATAGTGAGGTGTAAGTAATATGTATTTAACATGCATGTACCTATATTCATTAAGTTTTATCTATCAATAAATATTTTGTTTTTTAATCTTACGTGCTGTGATATTCAATCGCTATCAATGAGTATTATAAATATCGTAAAGAAATTAAATACTATAACAAATGAAGAGAAGCTAAACATTTTAAATTATTACAAAACAAAAGCCAGGATTCGACCAGTTCTGTACGATTTCTCCGCGTGTGAACATTCCAAGACTCCTGACAGGCGCATATTGAAGAAACAGGTGCATATTGAAGGCAATGCGGATTAAAGAACCTTTAATACTATTTACAATTTAGAAGGAAGATATGCATTAATATCGTTTAATTTTGTTCTTTTTCATTGATGATTGGAAACTACATATAAAATAGTGTCGACACAATGAAAAATTTCTGTATATGTTTTTATTAAGTATGCACTGTTATATGTAACGTTATTTATCAAGGATGTTTTATGTCACATTTCATATAACAGTTTTGACAAATTAAACAAAAAGAAACACCAGAAGTATTTTTACGACCAGTACACTGCATAAATACATGTTTTGTTTGTTTGTCGGGTTTAATGTTAGTCTTAACGAGCGTAGCTGAAAAACTATAAATGGTAAAGTATTTTGAGTAAGAGTTCAATATGAATGCGTCTATTTTTCAATCAAAAGTATTTTTAAATGCGTGACAATAAAGTTACCAAGTGCAAGATTCTTAGTCTTTGCACCTCGCCAGTGCCGATGTTTAAATTAGCAATTCAAAATATCAGGTGGTCTTTTCCGTAAACACAACAAAAAGGCCGGGTAAAACACATCTAGAGCCTTCCTTTCAGGACGAATATCAGGCAAACTTTCATGAAACAGATATTCGATGTAATGTATATTACGTCGAAAGAAATTTGGTCCAAGGTAAATCTTATATGTTAAAACCAGATTATATTTTGCGAAAAAAATCTCATACAGCTGTGCACTTACACTTGCTCCTTGTTAGTCTGAAAAGGAAAACAGACGCAACATAGTAACTATTTTCATGTAGGTTACAAGTTGCATTTTCACCAAATATAAAAAATATCCGTAATCATGACACACAAGTGTTCAAATTTTTCATATCTACTATAAGACTGTAGTGTAATAAGATATAACAATAAGACAACATTTAACATTATGGGAGTACTATTAAAATTATTTGAAACCAGTGGTATTATACATGTGAAGAGATCAATTGGTTTTATATCTAACACTGTTTGAATAACGTTTTGTACGTTAAACTTGGATGATTATCAAGTGTTGTTTTCGGTACGTTTTACCAATGGTATACAACGTACGTTAATCTATTATAAATTGGTATTATATATATATATGAGGGGTGTTCAAATATGAATGCAACTAGGTCAATATCTAGCTTTTAACGACGACTTGCACAAAATAGGTACATGTATCGCATAGAGGGTTGTGTAAGCTCTCCATTGATACAATACATGTTTAAATCCGTTCAGTCTAGCTTTGACAATAGCTCGATTAACACTGTCTACTCGTGTGCACTAAAGCTAAAATGGTTGGGAAAAGGTCTCCTTTCACTGACCAATTACGGTCCTATATCAAGAACCGCTGTATTCTTGGTATATAGGCAAAAGACATATCTAATGAAATATGTCGTCTTTATGGGAACAATGAACTTTCTTTTTCATCTGTCACACGATGGTGTAAGAAATTTAAAAGTGGTGTAGGTTCAGTAAAAGATGCGCCTCATGCACGCCGTCCCAAAACTGCAACTTCGCCAAAAATAGTTGTAAAAGTAAAGGATTTGATTGCTACCGGTGCAAAATTTACAACTAGGCATATAGGTAAATGCGTTGGTATCTAAGTAGGAGCTGCTCATACAATTCTCAGACGTGATTTAAAAACAAGACGGATAAGTGCCAGATGGATACCACATCTCCTTACAAAAGAGCAAAAACTTGCTAGGGTAAGAAACAATTGTTTAAACAGTTGCCTAAATACAACAATCGATCTTTTGCAAATATCATCACTGACGATGTGACGTTGGTTCACTTTTATGAGCCCAGGCGAAAGAAAAAGAATAAAATATGTACAACCAAAGGAAGCCAAAGACCTTGCATAGCAAAAAGGTAATGTATGTAATTTTCTTTACAAATAAAGGTCCTGCTATTAAAATTGCCGTACGACAGGGTAAATCTGTCAATGCCAAGTTTTACAAAGGCAAGGTCCTTCATAAATTAAAGAAATATTTCGCAAATTGTCGACCAGCAACTGGTCTCCGCGGTGTCAGGTTGTTGCATGACAATGCTTCGTCACACAAAGCGGCAATTGTACGCACATATCTGAAACAGGAAAAGGTTGTCGAGCTTCCTCATCCTCCTTTTTTCGCCAGATCTTGCCCCTTGTGACTTTTTCCTATTTCCGAGAGGCTTAAAAACCACCTTGCTAGAAGAAAATATCAAACGCATAAAAATCTTGGATCGGCTATTTTCCAGTGTTTGAACAGTATACCTCGAAAAGATTATGAAAACGCCTTTAAAAATTGGATTAAAAGACTGAAGCTTTGTATATCACATGGTGGTGAGTATTTTGAAGGATTGAGATAATTATTTTGGCATTGTTTGTTTAGCTCTTCTGAAAATTGACCCAGATGCATTCATAATTGAACACCCCTCGTAATTGTTACTTGATGAAGAAAAAGATTTGCTTACAAACAAAAGAAAGTAAAACGCTTATTATAAGACTTGAAGCACGTGAAAAATCTCATTGATATCCCGACACTGGTGTTTCAGTTGTTTAACTGAACTTAAAATAGAATTCAAAAAATGCGAGATTCGAATTAAGAAATGATAAATGTCTTCCTGTATTTTGTCGTTGAATAAACAATAGTCAGGAGTTTGGATGCGTAATAATTTAATTACGAGTGATTTTATTTTTCAAATCCAAACGACTGACTGTATTTTATTCAACGATTAAAAATAGGTAACACTTTATTATTTCGATTCTAACACGTTGTTATCTTTGAAAATTATCACGAACTTTATCTAACGCGTAGAAGTACATCATTGTAACCTTAAAACGCAAACTACGATTGGACGCTTTTGTTTTCATACTTCACTTCGTTACGTCATTTACGGCACATCGACCTTCGAAAAACGTGCTGTATTTTATGTTTTTATAGGAAAAGCAACCGCTTGTGTTAGAATCCACATTAAACATGTTCGTTCTTTCCCGTACACTTTCAATAAACTTACACACATGAAGGGCTGCCATCTACCGAAGCACACTGCGAGCTGTCGGAGCATGCTCCGTGTACAGCAATGAAGATGTCACACAATACTCCTGTATCTTTCAATGAATCGTTCGTTACTGGGAACAGATAAGTAAAATCACTGTATGAAACAATTATCAATTTGCATGTGCCCTTTTAGCTGTCCATTTGATCGTTCAATTAACAAAATATAAGTGTTACAAATTGCACATCTGATTTTTCATTATGGATTCGGTGTGTTTCCAAGTTTGTTATGATGTGCTCAGTTATTCACATGACATTGTCATTAAACATTATTAAAACAAAATAAAATTATATTAAAGGAAAAACTATAGCCATACAAAGTTTTCGGTTTTGTAATAAAGGAGTAATTTTATTGCCATTATTCAAGCCTAGCGATAGTATACATGTTCAAACCGTACCAGTGAGGTCACCTAACTGCACTGACGTGGCAGACAACGTCTCATTCAGAAGTTCTGTTGTTGTATCCTCACCTACTAAATCAGTCATTGCTTTCGTGAGATCACTGGCGGCGTTTGCATCATTATAATATATCACCTCTACGTCAACGATAAGACTTCCTTTTCTGTTAATTTAGACATTTTTGACAATCATGTATATCTTGTAAAAACTACAAGTTTAACAGTTTTACACCGGTTCTGATAAAGAATGTACTACAAATGCTGGCCCTTGTTTGCCCCGTTCCACTGAAGAACACAATTAAGCCTGTCGGAATGACCAGACATTTATTCTTTGTGCAGAAATCCCCTAATTCAAACACCTAATTAGATGACTCTTGATCAACAAACTGAGCAATCGGCTGATTGTAAATAAATATATCCCAAATATTTTAAATCAATGACTACAACGTTTTACAATACCCATGTACGTGTACCTTTTCATCTATGTATATTGATTAAATGTTTCAGTAATTAAGTATTTTTTTCTGTCTTGAATGTATTTCGTTATGAGACTCGAAAGTAAATCAAACTTTAGAATGATAAATATTAAGATATTTGCACTGTTGTTGCACACTTTCTATTTAAAACTGCTAAGGATTCATATCTGAGGCACTTTTTCACTTTACAAATAATGAATGGTAAGCAAAAGTACCTTAGTTGTAATACCCGTATATCTATAAGCATGTTTCCAAGACTATGTTGAAAAGTCTTCATCAGCTGAAAAAGCAAACGATCAGGTTAATAGTAGAACTATCATAAAAATCAAAGTAAAATGCAAATTCATTAATGGGGCATTGATTCCACTTTGAAAACGTTTGTTTTTTATAATATTCTTTTTATGGCTTTTGTTGAATTTGAAAAGTTTGGTCAGAGTTTTGCAAGCTGAATTTGTTTACAATTTTATCTGCAAGCTACTACCAGGCATACATGTATATTAAAGTCACCATTGCTGAAATAGGTTTGAAACATCTCTAGGATGTTCAGGGGTCTCACACAAACTAATAACATTACTCCTGACGATGGTAACATAATACAAGTATTTCAGTTTAAATGTACTACTTATGTGATTAATTTTGAAACTTCATTTAAGTCACCAGGGGTGTCTGATATTCAAGTAAGATAACTCTTGTGTGAAATATTACAGTCATTGTTTGACTTGAATCTGGTTTTGTATGCAATTTACCATCATACACACATCTCAGTAAACCACTTATGGGATAAATTCCAGTACAGTCTTCAGGCGTATCAAACAATCAAGATATATAACTCCTATGGATGACGCGGTGGTCAAGTAGTTAAAACTCTGGATTACCAATTCGAAGGTTCGAATCCCGGGTGGGCACTGGAAATTTTAGAAATGCTTTTCAGTGTTCCCCACCAATCTAGAGATAAACTGGTTAAAAACCCTGAGGTAGTCGCAAGTGTATTGGTGATATACGCCGGGCACGTAGAAAAGAAACAAGGGGATTATTCGTAAAAGAGCTAGGATCTAGTGAGTCTGCATCTGTAGGGTAACACCTGACCGAATGCACTAAACTTGTTGAACTAAGAAACTTTGCTTAAAGTTTTGCGTGCAAGGTACTTCTATGCACATACTTTAGTACCCATTTTTGGGAGCTTATTGAAAGTTAGCAATTATAGTGTTCAAGGGTATCAATCAATTCAGTTACATGTACCATAAATATCGTTTGACTTTTTTATGATTACAATTGTCTAGTTTATCCTTAGAGAGCCAACATAATTTTGTTTTGCTGTGTACTGACACGAGTTTTGTTTTATTGGAAAGCACTTAGAAAAGCCGAGTATGCTGTCTTGCGGTCAGCCCTTGTTTTGGTTAGACTGTAGTACATGTATGATATGGTGTCTACTTTGAATTAAGATTTCGGATTACAAATTAATAAACATATTTGGTATTTCCTTTGATACCTGTTACACCTAGAGTTATATTAGCTCTCGTACCTTTTGGCGTTCTTATTTAACACCACGGTTACTACACTGTGCAAGAGTTACTGGTACTAGAGAAAACCTCACACTGTACATCAAGTCCATTCAGTGATAAGGAATTGAAGTTGATGCTTCCTTCTTACATGCATTCAGTCATTCATTGATTTTTTATCATCAATCTTTGTCTGTTTCCTCATGTTGGTGACATTTTTGCTTTCGACTAACTCGTACGTATCTTGAACACTCTGTCTTAAATATTTTTTTCTTACCACTTTGTATTCTAATAACTTTTTTTGATTTCTTTTCTATTGTTGTTTCAGCCGCGGCCATTTGAATCAAATGACTACGTCATTATTAGCCGTGGACATCGCGCACCTATTATTTTGGGGACGATAATCGCTTTGTCATCGGATCTCACGTGCGAGTCGATTTTTTTATAATGCTCTGACCATTTTCTTATCCGCTAAATACTGTACAAATTTGTTACTTTTAAAAGTCACGTATGTAAATGAATTATTTTTGCATACCAGATCGGGATATCTTCATCTTTACCAGTGCGAAAAAATCCCATCTTACACCCCCATGTAAGATGACTCTCGTGAATTACTTGTGACGTGATGTTATAAACAGTGTGACGTTACTTTCACAAAGACAGCATTTGAATAACGTGTGTTAGTATACATTATAATGCATCACTTACATAAGTTTGCATTTAAATATCCAAAGAGCAAGACAGAATGCAAGAAAAAGTTTCTACCATGATATATTTGCTTCTTATGGAAATATCCGTCACTAAGAAAAACAGTTTCGCGGGAACCTGGCGGGGTCAAGTGACAGATATTTCGACCGGAACCGCGTTGTTCATCGATACAAAATAACTAATATTTCTTCTCAGTGAGTTAATGCCAACATCAATCTTTGAAAAACGTAGATTATGATAGTTTGACGTTGACGTAGTTATATCTAATTATCAAACAGTTAGAAACAAATGTTACCCCTATTTTGATATTTTCCAAAACGTTTGGAGCCTCCAGGTCAATATTGTTTGTTGTGAGCGGGAACACCAAGCTGATACTCAAAGTAGCTGATCCAGGTATTTCAGTAGTTGTCGGAACAATTTTAGCTACAACACATTAATTAAACAATGTACAGTATATTACACTTGCAATCTTAACTGTTTTATAATGAACATATATATTTCACAGTATACACGAACCAACTTTACCTACAATACAATTATGATATAAATGCTGTGAATTAGAAATTCGTCCATTTCAACTATTATTGTAACAAAATGAACAAAATAGGGTACAACAATTCATTTTACAATGTATTCGTACATACTTTTACTTTTAAGTACATATATGATTCAGCCATGCTTTTTTAGATATACCACCAATGACATTATAAGCCTGTTTAAAAAAGGCCAGAGTGGAGAAATACTATCGTATGGTGTTTGCATTTGCATTGCACTATTGCGAGGTCAAACATTTATTTCACGGTTGCAGTTTTGAATAACTATGAAGGCGTCTCTTGAGTCTTTCTTGTATTAGCAAAGAAAAAAAAGCAAATTGTACATCATTTATCTGGGTTTATTTCAAATTAAAAAGACATTGCATTATTTGTTTTCAATAATGACGTTAACGTTAGCAAACTTATTTACTGAAGCAGTACAAGGTTATGTTTCTGATCAATTTTATCTCTCGGCCTTTGTTAATATCTCATTCCACAGGTCCAAAGATCTGTATATTCATTTCACGTAAGTAAATTATTTATATTTAATACAAATATTTCCTGAAATAAAATGATTACGTGCCAATTATCGGCTAAAGAATAATTGGCAATAATGTGCTCACCTAATTCACATTTTGTCCCGTCATATCCAGATGCACACGTACATGTAAAACGATTTATCTCATTCACACATTTGCCACCGTTTTTGCATGGGTTTGATGAACATTCGTTGATTTCTGATATAACAGAGAATATGGCCGGTGATGGAAGATATGAACAGTGTCTGTTACAAAAACATTTAAAGAAACAATATTCTTTCACAGACATTTATGTGAAAAGACAAATGGAAATGAAACAGCTTAGCCCCTTACATTTGATGAGAACATTATTGGAAGAGAATTGTTATCGTACGTGTGATTTGCATTGAGACGTATGGTGTCATTTGCATTGCCACTATTGCAAAGTCATCATGTCTTTTACTTCTGCAATTAAAAGGTGTGTGTCTTCTTATGACGTAGACCTTCTTCATTTATAGGATTATGTGTTTAGCATTGGAAATAGCCCCCTTATAAACGAACCCTTGTACAAATAAAATAATGCGCCGGAAAAATTATGCAGAGTGTAACTTCAGTAAGTAAGGGATCTATTTCTGATTGCATGGATGTTCATGTTTCAGATTAAATGTATTTGGAAACGTGTGGCTTAATTTGAGTGCTTAACATTGAAATTTTCTACTGGAGCTTATCTGATCAATACCTTTTTGCTGTTAAATGCTCAATTTAACAAAATAGTAATTAGAATTTCATTGTAGTTTTTGATGTTGTAAGTGTTAAGTAAAAAGTCAAAGTCTTCCGAATTATTCTAGAATAATTATGTAAGACATACTTTAAGAAACCGGAATCATTTCACTACCGATAGGAATTAGCGTTCACGGATTTACTACACACCAGTCTTAAGAAAACGATGTACAGACTAATACGTTTTACATGTCTTTTCACAATGGAACTAACAGATTATTTGTTAATTGCATTTGTGCTACACACATAGTCATGTTACAACGTTTCAATGCACATATAAAATATACACTAAATCTAGTTTCTTGGATTAAGCCTAGATCTTCCTATGGCTGCTAAATATTTATAAAAGAGATGCATTTCACCTGTGCTGCAATCGGTTCCATTATAGCCAGCGGTACAGGTACACGTAACATCATCGATACCATCTGTACAACTCCCACCATTTTTGCACGGGTTAGGTAAACATTCATCGATATCTGATGAATGTGTCATATATTTACAGATTAAAACATTCAGAACGCATGTATTAGTCAACATTTTTAACGTTTAACTTTCTTTTATTTGGTAACTAGTGCATAAGTAGATTGTACTGAATGCATAACGAAACACTCCCGCGATTTCCTTCAATGAAAACGAATATCCACTTATCAACGTACGGTGTCTTCATGTTGACAAGTGATACAGCGTAAACAGTCCAAAGGTAATGCTTCATATAACATTTATACATTTCATATATGTGTAGCTAAAACGGAACATTATAATTCTATTATATTTACCTGTGTAAAACTGTCATACCATTACCTGTTTCACAATCCGTTCCAGTGTAACCAGTAGCACAGGTACACGTATACATGTTTATAGCATCAGCACAGCTTCCACCATTTTGACATGGATTAGATGAACATTCATTTATTTCTAAAAATTAAAGCATTTCTTTTTGAATATATAAAACAATCTAAATATATAATTCTTTGATGAGTAGCATCCCAAAAAGATAACCGTATCTTAATTTCGATATTCAAAAGGTAGTACGACCTTTTACATGTATCAATGCAGCTGCATTTCTTTTCACATGAAGAGGGCAAATGACGCCTTCACTTCTAGGAAATAATTGCATGAAAAATTCATTCCGGAATATTGCATGTATATTATTTAATATAAAGTACTAATGTTTATCTACATTTTCTTTAGTATTTGTGCAGTAAAATACAACATCCCGTATCAAATGTTCCGTATCAGATGAAACAGGCCGTATCTTAGCTGTCCATCGTGTAAGTTGTACAAACATGCATATTCATATGATATTCCTACGCTAAAAGTTGAATTTAGATCCACGTTGCTGTTGCCGTCAAATTGATTTTAAGTCACATTTTAAAACAAATGAATGTAATGTCTCTTTTGTATAAAAAGAACAGATAAATGAATTACATTCTGAATTTACTTTTTATTGCTGATGTTTGTTTGTACACGGAAGACTATAGTGACGACATCGACATCGACATCGACATAAAACGTGGGCACGTTATCTTGATTTTACGCCATTTATGACACACAATAACCTTATTTTTATGGAAATAAACATGACATCCGATAAAAGTATATAATAAAAGGGATACTGAATCATTCGGTTGATCTGCGAGTGTATCTTTCTCGTTGTCTGCAAAGTGCAGGATCACACTCTTTTCATGATTCCGGCTAATATATATTAGTTTATTTGAAGTGTAAACCGTTATAAATACTTATACACAGAAACAACACCAGAATATCATATGAGAGAGACAAATCTGTAGCATGCTGCAAAACCAGTCAATTCCCCAAGCTCTATACTATGCATTTACCTGTTTCACAATCTGTTCCTGTGTAACCAGCATCACATGCGCATGTGTATTTGTTAATACCATCATAACAACCTCCACTATTTTGACAGGGGTTAGATGAACATTCATTTATCTCTGCATTATAAATGTATAGATAAATCAATTTACAAATACAATTGATTTTAATTGCTATAACGTAAAAAGCTCAAAAGCTTATCTGATGAACGATGACACGTGTTTTTTTTTATTATTAAGGTTTAACAGCCTACCTCACTCTAGTTTTCCACGAAGTACATACTGTTTACTTAATGATATAAGCTCATTAAAACGCTTCCATACATTTAGGGCTTAGATAAACGGATCAAATAAACGGAGATTTCACGTACTTTAAATTCCTGTTTTATTTGTAAGAACGTTATACCTGTTTCACATTGTGTTCCGGTGTAACCAGCAATACAGGCACACTCATACATATTTATAGCGTCAAAACAACTTCCATCATTCTTACATGGGTTAGAAGAACACTCATCTATATCTGTATCATGAAATTATTTCTATACTGATGTATCACTTTGTTATCCTTTATAACAACACATTTGTCCAGTAGGATTATCATGTGCGCAATAACACATTAAAAAGTTAGCACGATATAATATCAATAATGTTCTCATGCTTAAATTTGGAGAATAATTTGGAGATAATTTATTCTTGGATGTAATTAAACTTATGGCAACACGTAGCCTACAGCGCACATACTGTCTTTTCTGTAGCTTCAAACACATGAAATTAAGTCAGTAGATCAAGGTATGCCAATGTCGAAGTTGAACCATACATGGAAAACTATATACATGGTTTAACTTGCATTGATGCAGCTTCCAAAGGAGAAAGTAGGTCAGTAGGTAAAGGTCAAAGTCAGCAAAGATCAAAATTGAAATCAAAATCTGATTATTTTATACATAACACTCTGTATACGAGGAGCTTCTAAGAACCATTTAAATTTGTTTCTTATATCCAGAGTGTGTTTTACCTATTAGGCATCGTCAACTAAATAGAGAAGGAGAACTGCTTCCTCATGTTCTGAATTTAGCTGTACTGTATTTCTATTTGGTAATATGTTGTAAAGAAAATTGACAATAAGTTGTATATTGAAAATACTTTTTTCGCAGTGTATGCCATCAAAACCGCCCAAACATGTGCAGTTGCGTCCATTAAGGAGATCCTCGCATATTCCTCCATTTTGACATGGGTTAGACACACAGTCGTCCACATCTTAAAGAAAATTTGTTTAAGTTTTTACATTCTTGTGTTATAGTTATAATTCGAGAAATTATTCACTTTACATGTAAAACAACTGCATATTTCAACCTAGAATAAGCGTTTGATTTTTTAATATCTACTTTACCCCTACTCAGCAGATCAACATTTTTCATCACCTATTCGAGACATCTCGGTAAAAATGGAAAAACAAATCAGAAATATTACTTGTTACATAATGGAAGCATATAATTAAGTACTTGTCTGACAGTGTGCACCGAAATATCCTGCTGCGCATGTACATGTGTACCCGTTGACAAAGTCGTTGCAAGAACCGTGGTTTTGACATGGGTTTGACAAGCACTCGTCCGACTCTAGAATATTCATTTTTGATCAAAACTAATCGTAGATGAATAATAAAAAACTAATTCTAAGTCATTCAATACAAAAATAAAGATGTGTGTTCAAATGCGAGAATGATTATTGTCAGAGGAACTATAACTATCGAACAAATAGCATAGATGAAAGGAAATCTAATTAAAAAACGTATTTACATGTAAGTGCTATAACTGGTTGTTGCATGTGTGCTGGGATGTATATATCTATAAACTCATCATATTTTCATCTTTACCTATATCATTAACCAATAAACAATACATTATGATCATGCATAGTCAGGTTTTTTTTCATTAATTAACTTCACAATAGTTAACGCTGTTTCTAGAACAACATAAAGATGAATAATCTAACGTCACAACTACCAGAACATGTAAATCCTTCATAACATTGAAATGCGTCTAAAATTGTGTAATTAATTACATGTATACTAGTAACATACATGTACCGTTTCAGAAACTTGATGACATTGCAAATGATATAAAGGTACATAATGTTTCATTCTGCAAATTCTGAATTATAACCTGACCTGTTTTGCAGTATGTTCCAGTGTAACCAGAGACACAGGTGCACGTGTACCTGTTAATGCCATCCATACAGCTTCCACCATTTTGACATGGGTTCGATGAACATTCGTTAATATCTGTTATATATACGTATATTCTATTAATTTAAATGATAAAAAATTATTATGCTAATTCAAACGTTAAAAGTTGTTTGGGTATAAAAGGCTTCAGTTAATGTTTAACCTACATGTGTGCCGGTTACGATTGATTTCATTTCTTTACACAGGTTAGGTAAACAATCCGAAACAATAAATAAAATTGAATATAGTGAGTATGGACAAGTTATCATCCTGAATACATTTGACTGAAAGTCGGCAGTTTTGCCTAAAGCAGTGAATTGGAAGCAGGAAATGTCTTCTGAGTTACCACAAATATGAACGAGAGAGAAAATATGCAATACTCAAACTGTTTTTTTTTTTTTGCATTTGTTTTAGAAAATAACATCGATCGAGCAATGTACAAATGTAAGTTTACTGAATTCTTTATTTGACATTTAGTATACATTTACAGATGTCCGTTATACGTCATCAATATATACTTCATAAAGTTTACATAGGGAGGTGAGCCAATGATTGTGTACATGTTTTATATTGAATCTTGGCTATGAGATTGCGGACAAATTGGCCAAACGAGCTACAGGCTAACATTCACTTCATAAATCACGATAGGAGGGTACACTGACATTGATTAAAACAGTAACACATTGATGACTTCAATCTACTTGACAGAAGGGACGCAGTTACTCTTTTCAGGTTTCTAACGAAGCACACGAGCCCTAGAGTTCGTCGTTATTGCTTATAATGTCATTCAGACCAAACGCCAGAACACTTTCTTTCTACTTGTTCCCCTATAAATAGGCAGGTGTACAGTCTAGACTTGTTTTCTTCTTATTACACAATTTTAGTACTACAGGATATAAGGTGAGAGGTGCATGTAAGTAAATAGAACATTGCACAAATAATTGCATTACACTATGCATGTGTTTAAAACATACCTGTTTCGCAATTTGTTCCTGTGTAACCAGCATCACAGGTGCAATAATACATGTTTATGACATCGACACATTTTCCAGCATTTTGACATGGGTTTGATGAACATTCATTTATATCTATAAAAGGAAGTTATAAACAATTTTTTTTTTCATATTGTGTTTATGTTAACCACAACTAACTAGCCTAAAGTGCTCAAATGATATACTAAATTGAAAGTAACTCGGTTTAAAATAGCTTTATTAAACTGTTAAGTTTCAGAATTAAAATATTACACATGAATGGTAGCATACCAACATAGACACAGTTTTCGAAATATGATAGGGTGTTCAACTGCCATGAAGTGGTGAGGTTTGACTCTGGCACAAATTGCCGGTTTGATTAATATTCATTTATGTCTGTTACAGAAGCTATAAACAATTCAGTTAAACAATTGATTCTGTCTTCATTTTGTTATCGAAATGTCTAGTTATTAGGCATTTGACATAAACAAGGATGTTGTTTATTCGTGTTTTTAACTCGCTGACTCTCATAAGAAGACACATTTGCTCTTGTTGGAACATTGAAAAAAAAGGAGTTCTCGAAGTACAAAATATGAAAGAAAGGCCTACCTAAAACATCAGCTTCGTAACACATTTCATCCTTATACGGAGATAATGATCACGAGTAACACTTTGGAACGATATCATTTGATTGAACGTATTTCACAAAAGAAAAATCACTTATTCGTTGAAATAACATTACCTGTTTCACAATTTGTTCCAGTGAATCCAGATTCGCAAGTACACGTATACGCGTTGATTGCATCAATACAGCTACCGTCGTTCTGACATGGGCTTGATAAACATTCATTTATGTCTGTCACAAAAATATATAATGTATCTTATCATACTTGCTTAAATGTGTATCCAAGACTCCTATTATGCGAGTACCTGTCAAGTACTTTTAACAGCTTTACTTTGCAATATCTGTTCAAATATATATTTGTACAGAATTTAACACTCATCAAATTTTAACATGAACTATTTTAAAGGTTGGTGTACATGTTTACGACAAAACAATTATACCATTTATTTCCATATGCTCCAGAAAGCATACATTATTTGAAGTGTGGCAACAATAATAGCGCAAACGACCAAGAGTAAAACTTCAAAATTACAGATGCATCTTTCGTATTGTGCATACAATTATTCCTCTTTACCTGTTTCACACATTGTACCGGTATAACCAACTAGACAGCTACACACATACATGTTTAAAGCATCTCTGCAGCTTCCGCCATTCTGACATGGGTTTGATGAATATTCATTTATATCTGTTATTTGGAACTTGTTAAGAATTCATTTCGGCACAGTTATTATCCCTTCGTACTATTGTTTTACAAAAGAACTGCCGTTAGCAGCACCTTTACAGGTACGTTCGTAATTTCATCAATACAGCTTAAATTCATCGGAAAAAGATAAGACATTATGCTTTGAAGGATGTGCATTTGACCCACATATTTCGAGAAGAAGTTATGATCATATCTTAAAAATGGTATTTTATCTCCTCATCAGTTTTGTCTCCTAGGCAAAATGTGGAAATTTTGAACAAGGCAGTTAACAGGAAAAACAGTATTGGGGCGTTATCTGCACGTCCTTGATTATTTAATATGACAGCATAGTTTTGCACATTTTTAAGGATTAGTAGAAAAGCTATTACCACCATATATGACATGGACATGTATATATACAATGTACTATTAAAACAGTTTTACCCTACCAAAATCTGATGTCACACGTGAATGTTTGACGCAATTTGATATTTAAAGCCAAATATACAATATTCTCAATCTGTGTTATTCATAAACCTGTTTCACAATGTGTTCCCGTGTAACCAGCATTACAGCTACACGTATGTGTTTTGACATGGGTAGCATAAACATTTATTTATTTCAATAACGGTAATATTGAATGACTAAATTTTATAACTCTATGTTATAAGTTTATTGTATCTAATAAAGAATAAACCTATACTAAAATAACTCCTGTAAATGCTAGGTACAGCCTCTGTCACTTTCTCAGGGAAAGGGAAATTAATAAAGACAATAAATATACGTTTTTATTATAATTACCTTTCTACAGTCTTATTCCGTTTTTAGGCGTAGAACAAACGCTGTTTATAATACAGTTGTGCATAACGCACGCTTCATTATACTCAAACATGAATAATTGCATGTATGAAGAGTTGAGTGCTGGACAAAGAAAAACAATGCTACTCAAACTCTGACATTCAATTGCTGATAAATGATCAATTATTAATATTTCAAAGCTTAACATTTGCATATAACGTATTAAAAAATAATATTCTTCTATATTTTGTAATGACATCACCTGTTTTACAAGTTGTTCCAGTGTACCCAGCAACACAGGTACATTTGTAATTGTTTACAGCATCAACGCAGCTTCCGCCATTCTGACATGGGTTTGTTGAGCATTCATCTATGTCTATAAAAGTCTTTTAGTTTTCAAATCTCCAATTGAAGTACATGTACATGTACATGTATATTTTCGCACTTTAATACAAAAGACCTGGTTCTTTTACATATTATATTTGAACGTTGACACGATATTATTTTGTATTTCAAAGTGATAAATCGCAATCCCTCCTAAAGACATTGATAAGTTTCAAGTCAAGACCATAAGTGGTTACTTAGATATTTGCATGATAGTACCTTTCATGTAAAACTTTGACCAAATTTTCAAAGTCAAACAAGGGCCAAAATTTGTACTAAATCTATACAGAGACATGACTGTGTGACCTTAAAACATTAATGAAGTTTCAAGTCAATATCATAAGTGGTTACTGAGATGAGTGCATGATAGTACCTTGCATGCAAAACTTAATCACAATTTTCAAAGTCAAAAAAAGGCAATACTTTGTACTAAATTTATTCAAGTTTTATCTGAATTGACTATGTGACACCCCTAAATAATTTAATGAAGTTTCAAGTCAATATCGTAAGTGGTTACTGAGATATGAGCATGATAGTACCCTACATAAAAAACTTTAACAAAAGCTGCAACGCCAACGCACAAGTGACTGTAATGGCTCTCCGAGTAGACGAGCTAAAATAATAAGTTCTTTGAATTAAATGTGTTTTAGATTGCAAACAACACCGTGTATATCATATCATAAATATATTACTTATTTCGCAGTTTGAGCCGTTAAATCCCTCCATACAGGTACATATGAATCCGTCTATCAAATTGGCACAGCTACCACCATTCTGACATGGGTTCGGATGGCAATTTTTTATGTCTGAGTAAGAAATGATGCAGGCATTACGTCCTAATCTATATATTGTTTTATGGTCTAGAACAAAACAACACAAATACATTTCATGCAATTACTCTATCAACTCGTGCAAATGGGTAGCAGCAATGAAAATATCACTGCCTCTCTCTACATTGCATGGAGTTTTATTCGAAAACGAACTGAAATAAATTCGTTTAAACTAAACAAATTTAATTAACTTAGTATCTTTACTTCACAGTTGTTATCTAAAATACTATGTTGATAAGTGTGTGCAACAAATACAAGCGTTTCCCAATGATGCAGTTTCACATTGTATATGCATGCTTTTAACTATAATGTCTAAAATTTGCCTTACTTTAATTCAACGAATGTGACTTGATCCCGACTACTTTGTGCAATGCAAGCACAAGACGGGTGACATAACCATGTTGTAGTTTTCTTGGCATAATGTTTTTATTAATTTTATGAAAGATACGAAGCCTTTGATCCATGCATGTTATACAAGTGACCCCCCGTAAAATACACAGCGGAACTGAAAATGTTATTTCAAATTAGGTAGGCTGAATCGTTAATAGTATGACAAAAAATAAATTGTACCATTGACTGAATTATAAGTGATTTTGAATAGATAACAGTGCCATGTGCTATATAATTGTAAATATATATACACTGAAATATTTAGAGCCCCATAATAATGTTGAACATTTCGTTAAACTTACTGATTTCACAATGAGTGCCTGTAAATTCTGCCTCACACGTGCAAGTGTATCCATTGAATTCATCCAAGCAGTAACCACCATTCATACAGGGCGTTGAATCACATTCATTGACTTCTGTATTATTGTTAACAAAAACAACTTATGAAACGTACTACATTACATTTTAATCTATAGCACTACTACAAACAATTAGAATGAGTATAAATTAGTAATAATTATGCATATTAGCATTAAAGGGACATTCTTTGCTTGAAACTAATCATTATTACACACCACATTATGTTCTATCTTGACTTGAAATGCAGTCCATACTCATCTGCACACCATGCATAATTAGTATGTATGGGCGGTGATTTCCATAGCGAACATGTTCGACCCCTGGCTTGACGTCAAATATGTTTCAGTCTACCCGGCTTTTAGAGTCTCAGTAATATCAAATACTGTTTTTTTATGATTTTGATTACCTCTTCAGGAGCAATATTTCCAAAGTGGTTAATCGAATGTAAAAATGTTTGTTTCGCCATCGAGCAATAACAATGGCATAAGCAAGCTTTTAACATTTGATTCAGTTAATATCCGTTGAAATCAAGTATTGTGTTAAAGGCAGATTTTGCTTCACTTTATCAATAATAACTGAAAACATGAAAATAAGGATCACTTTGAATTTACTGATATAGTAAAATTAATTTACTGATAGGGTAATGATAGAATATTTACTATACGCTCTTAAACAGTATTGAACTATGCCTTTCTGTCGAATTTAAGTCGTTTCTTCACAACAAAAAGTCCCAGAAAGCCTTTCTTATTTTTGTTAATATCATTTAAAACAATTAATACAGTGCTGTATTTCTAGTATTTACTTATCGACTTTGAAAGCTTTTGGTACAAATTAAGGTCATCTCCGTCGGTAAGACATCTTTCTTGGGAAAAAAAGAGCTATTTGTAATTGTGCTTTTGGGTCTTTAAACAATCACGACTGCTATCACCTGATAATTGTTATTGTAATGTTGTTTTTTTAATTGTATTGTTTGAGATACTTATGTGTATAAATATCTTTCTGCAATAACATAACAACTATGAAGTAATTAGAAATTTCAGCAAAAGCCATTTCCTCACAGTGACGGACTGTAAGACTGTTTACCATGCTCGCAGTTCATTCCACCATATCCCTCCATACAACTACATGTGTACCCGCTAGTATCATCCCTGCAGTTACCTCCATTTTTGCACGGGTTATGTGCTGCAATATAAATGTCTAGTGTAGATTGTAATGTTGGTTCCTATACTACTCAATAAGACATTAAAAGTATAAAAACGCTGTCGTATCAATTATTTGAATTTTGATATACTCAGCGATACAATAACATTTTATTTCAATTTGCTTTGTTAAATGTATTTTTTATTTGTTTTAATCCCGGTCGACCCTAGGATTTCTCTTAAGGTGAAACATGAAGACCCCTGACAGGCGCAGTTTGAAGAGACATATGCAGATACAAGGGCATCCGGGTACCATACTCTTGCACCTTAGTCCTTTTACGTGCCAAGAGTATAGCACTGTAAACGCTAGACTACCTATAGGCTTTAAACCTTTTCATCTCTAGAGCGTTCTGAATTTTCCAGGGTAGTGCATAGATCGAGTGGTACACTGACGCTGTATGCTACCAGTCCGGAGAGGTCTTCGGTTCTGAATCCGGACGGGACATTGGATATTATTAAATGTACGCTCCGATTTTATTTAAAATAAAAATCAGATTGTACATTTAAAGACCTTATACTGCCTGTCCAAGAGGGGTGGTATATAAACATTGTTTAACTGTAGCGTGCTGTAATATTTTGAAGCAATTAACAAATCGTTTGAAAAAGCGGGATAGCTACATTGTAAATTATTCATCACAATACTATAACACATGATAGGGATAATTGTTATTTACAAAAAGTTTAACCATGCCTAAGAAATTATGAATTCAACTTGAAGCCCATACTAGTTGCGATTAGATTTGCAGCAATGTAAGCATATTCTACAATTTCTGTTTATACATATGTGATGGATTAACGTATTAATGCCTTATTTCACAGCATGTTTGAGCGCATTTTACTGGAAAAATACCTGTCCAGTTGTATTTTGAAATTGAAGAATTACAGGTTAAACATCCAACCAGTGTCATTTCTCCATCCGCAACACAATAGCCGTCTATGAAACAGTGTTGGTCCTGCCAATGTCAAGTATCAGCTTAATTTACAAATAGGCAATACAAGCAATCGTATTTTATTTAATAGTTAGGTGTAAATTATGTATTACACACATGCTACTTTACATGACATACAATAAGTCAAACAAGTTTTTAACCAAATTTATTGGTGTAATAATTAAGGCATCTTTCGAGTCCTAGTACGGTTTCTTTGAGATATCGCTGTTTGTTTAGACGCTTGTTAGTTAATGAATAACTACTGTATCCTTACTTGCTTTGTGCCTGACAATAAATCGTATATTTACTTAGAAGGAAGATGGTTATTGGATAGAAATGACTGGCCCTTTTAGTAACAATGATACTAAATATCTGTACATTTGCCTTCGAGTTGTTTGTGCATTTCACATGCAATACATAGATGACCTATATCAGATTTTATATTTTAATTTCTTATTATGTTGCCTATAACAGTATTATACCTTTAGCGTGAATCTGGTACTGCTATCAAGATCATCTTCAACTTCTTGGCACTTGGAATCGAAAACATGGACATTTTCTATATTGCCGAAATGGATACCATTGTTACTGATTGCAACGCTATATTTGGCAACAAACACATTCTCTGACCCAATTATATTTTCCTGCACACAACAAATTCCAGTGAATATATCCTCAAATCCGCCTTTAAACTTATATGACGAGACGAATTCCTCGTGTCCATCAACATGAATCTAAAGTATGTAGAAGATGAAGCCAGAACGGGTTGTACATGTTGTATATATGTATATAGTTTGCTCTTTTTTCATTCATTTCTTAAACACATACCTAAACAATAGCTACAACTGAAAACCTTGAAATCCTTAGAACAAGATCTTATCGATAAATTCATTTATAACAAAATAATGAATAGATTAATGGATTGATTATTTCATTATTCAATCAAAAGTTCCAAAACATACATAAAAAACATTTCTTTTCAAAGACGACCAAGTGTCGTTGAGAAACTTAAATATATCGAATGTGTGTAAACTCTCAAATTAGTGATAAATAATGTCACTATTATGTTGTTTTTGTTTGTTTGCAAACATGATCTATAATCTCAACTGAGTATCACAAAAACTTATGTTACAAGGTGGTCCCTTGAGTCACGGAATAATCTCCATGTCATAGAGTCACATGACAAGTTCCATGTCATGGCATTTTAATACAGGTGATTGTAGAAATGGAGCATTGATAAAAACATTCCTGCAGTTCAGATCATACATTACGGCAAATGCCATTTAATGACTTGTCGTTATATGGTAGCCTCTAGTTATGTTTATTCGTATTGGTCATAAACTATTGTTACCTTTGATGTGTTAACTTGACAAGTGAAATTGTCCTGTATGCTGTCAGATCGAACATAGAAACATTCACATTCGTCGCCATCTATCAAATCACATTCTCCATCACCTTGTATATCACGGATCTTTAGTCCATCTCGTTCATCTATAGAGCAGTCTGGTCCACGATAGTAAGTCAAACATGAACACACGCCTAAAATAATTGAATTTCCATTATCATAAAATCTGTTTAAATTATGGTAAATGCCTCAATAAACTTGAAAAGAAATATGGTAAGTTTACAAATTTCACACTTAATCCAAAGATCAAAGCATTAAAAATTAGAATCTTTTCTTCGAATTATTTTCCATTACATACGAAACAACATTTCTCGTATCTCACCTGTCAGTCTATCCTGACAACTGATAAAATGGTAAAAGTGTTTTATTCAAAACCTATAACATACTGATTATGACCGATTTTGCAGTTCTTTGATAGTTTTAGTATTCGTATTATACTGTGAAAATGCATGTAAACAGATGATTTAGTCCCACACTTAAGGGAGTGCCAATAACT
>JAFMSR010000892.1:0-38937 GCA_022818135.1 Saxidomus purpurata | reverse complement strand
TCCGAGAAAAATCTTGAAAATAAGAAAAATTGTCCAGATTGCTTGAACTAGTGGCATAGTAGCAGTTTGACAGCGGTCATGAGGATGTTAATAAGTAGGACAGCCTTTCTGCCTGTATAACTCACGCCAACCCTGAGTTTGTATGTAATCTGAAGTGTTGCATATCAAATAATCAATGAATCAAGGTCTGGCAAGACGCAGTCCATTAAAAGAGCACCTCAACAGATTTGCACGCATTCTGATTATAAGCAAGGTAAAGATGAACAAATGCACCTCTGCCTTGAAACAGATGAAAGCAGATGCAAGCAGACCTGCAGACTATGCATGGTATAGTCTGCACACATGCAGAGTATGCATGGTATAGTCTGCAGACCTGCAGACTATGCATGGTATAGTCTGCAGGCATGCAGATTATGCATGGTATAGTCTGCAGAGAATGCATGGTATAGTCTGCAGAGTATACATTGTATTTTCTGCAGTATATTTGACAGTTCTGTAGTTTGTGTAAATTGTATACAGTCTTTAATTGCATGCTTGGTATATAGGGTCTGCACAGCTGTGTTAATTCAATGCAAAGGTGTTGTTACTCTTTCTACAGTGTACATTGCTTTTTCTGTAAAGATAATAACAACTGCTGTTACAGTAATAATTTCTTTATTTCCAGAAGTTAACAGTGTAGGTTATACAAAAAGTGCAAATAACGAATACCCCGTAGGCCTCTTATTCAATAATTTCTTCTAGTGTATGAACAAAATAAGACCAAAAATACCAATTTTCAAGTATCTAAGAGATAAAAAGCTGTAAACCAACCTTAATTTTTTTGCAAGCCCCGACAGACCCTAACACATATATTTGGCGATAGTGTACCTGTATTTGGTGTGCGTTCAATTATTTAAAGTACACAATTATACATGTATCTTCTGTTCGATTCTACAGTATGATTTTATCAAGGAAAACATCCGACTCAAAGTTTATGAAGATCCAATGAAAAATGCTACCTCTATTGCATGATAAATATGGTTTTTCTTTGATTATACCTTGTGACATTTAAACCCAAAATGACCCATATTCAAACTCAACCTAAATTTCTTTAAGACAGACATTCTGACCAAGTTACATAAAGATCTTATGAAACATAGGCCATGATGGCCCTTAATCGCTCACCAGGGACATACTTATGACAATATTTGACTTAAGTTCAGCCCTAAACTTAATATCATTAACACAAACATTCTGTTTGACCCGTACTGCTGACCAATTTACATGAGGATGGGTTGTAAATGTCATATGTATGGCATACACATGGTTTTTAATCTGTGACCTAGTTTCTGACCCCAGATGAACCACATTCAACCGTGATCTTGATTGTATTAAGATAACCATTATGTCCAAGTTTCATGAAGATTCAATGCATTCACAAGTGGTTGCTATGATTTGACCCTGTGACCTAAGTTTTGAACCAAGATGACCAATATGCAAACTCTATCTAGAATACACCAAGATAGCCATTCTGACCAAGTTTCATAAAAATCCAAAGACATATGCAACCTATATTGCATTCACAGGGGTTTTCTATGATTTGACCCCTTGGCTTGACTTAGTTCTTTAGCCCAGATGATCCATATAACAATGTGGCCTTGAGCTATTAAGGCAGTCATTCTGACCAAGTTTCATGAAGATCCAATTAAAAATGCAATCTCTATTGCATACACAAGGTTTTTCAATGATTTTACCCCATGACAAAGTTTTCGACCCCAAATGACCCATACTTGAATTCGAAAATTCGAGCGAAAAAAAGATAAATGCAACCTCTATTGCATACACATGTGAGTGACAAGGTTATTCTTTGATTTGACCCCGTGACCCAGTTTTTGACCCCAGATGATCCTATTCGAACTCAAAAAGATTTCATCAAGGCTGTCATTCTGACCAAGTTTCACCTAGATCCAATGAAAATAAGCAGATTCTATTGCATACACAAGGTCAAGTGTAGACAGACAGACGGAAGACTGACATCAGGTGATCACAATAAACCATGAGCATTTTAGCTGAAAAAACTATGTCAACATCATTATCTAAAGAAGACTTCTACATCATAATCACTTAATACTTAATTGACCTTCTTTGACAGAAATTATGGACTATCGGGCTTTGTAAAATAAACTCATTTGGGTAATTTAAGAACAAGAGGGCCATGATGGCACTATATCGCTCATCTGAGTTCTAATGCACTTGCTGCTAAGAGAGTCAATGGTTGCTTGAGAAGTTAGTGGTTGCTATAGGAACTCATTGGAAGCTTGGATTTTCCTATAACTCTATATAAAGTAAAGGGACCCCCCTCACACACACAGGCGTGGTCAATTTTGATCCAAGGGGCTTGATTTGAACAAACTAAATAGAGGAACATTAATTGTTGCCATAGCAACCAGAGTTCTGCGTGGAATGGAATTCTTTGAGCAACTTTGGTAGAGCTTCAGGCAAGGAACATCCCTGCCAAGTTTCATCAACATTGGTATTCAGAGGAGATGTCGACGGACGACGGACAATTATTCATCCGTTAAGCTCAACTTGGCACAAAGTGATTAAATCAAAACAGGAGATAGATTTCCACCCTGTTAGACTAGAAAAAATCAAACACTTTCAATTAATTTGAACACATGACAAACCTGATCATATATATTAAACTAAAGGTGGTCAATCAGATTTTGGCCATGTTACAGATTTGTTTGAAACTTAAACATCTGTGGCCGAGTGCATAAAGAAGGCGTAGATTGCGCTGTCGTAAACGGTCTGCGCTGGCGTAACTAATCCTGTCGTACAACGGGATTTTAAGGCGAGTGCATAAAGCGAGCGTACGTCCGTTGTAGATACGCCCGGGTTACGACTGTCTTAATTATTGTACCACATATTTCTCGTGCAAAATCATTGTATTTCTTGTTTCAATGCATGAGATTTTATATGCATATGTTAAGATAATCTGTTTTAAATAATGGGAACATATCTAGAAATATAACACTTTTTTTACAAAAAGTATTTCTAAAATTTAAAATTGCCTGTTTAATGTATGAATACGAGAATATCAACATGTCTAGGTACTTAACAATTTTTTAGATTTAAAATGAACTCTGAAATAGTTGCAACATGTAACTAAAAGTATTAGATCTAGATCTTCACTATTCAAATGAAATATCTATTTTAATAGTCGTATAAAGAAAGATTATGCTGAATGTTACAACGTTTTATAGTTGAACTATAACATATATTGCGTCTAGTTAACAAGGATTTCATAAGCGAAGTTGACAAAAGAAGGCCCCTATACGGATTTCGCTGTAATTTTATTTTAAGAGGGTATATGGGAAAGGGTATTTAGAAATCAGTTTCGGCAGTTGTTTGGCTTGGCAGTCGGTCTGTCTGTTTGTTTCACAACTATGTAAACTGTACTTGAGACTCGAACTTCTTCAAACGTTTTCTTTAGATCAAACCAATTACATGTAAATACATGTAATCAGTACAAACTATAGTTGTTAAAAGTCTGAGTTGATCAGGTGAAGTTTTTTAATTACTTTAAGGCTTTCATGGAAGACAGAAGACAGATTTAAAGCCGAATGTTGCCTTACCCTCGAACTGAGCCGGATGAAACAGGAGTTCCGTATATCATCTTGATATCTTAAAATTTTGTTCTAAAACCGAGTAGTTCAAGAGATATCACTTGAAACGCTATATTACAGACAGACGAGCAAACAGATGGACACCCCAAGACAAAACCATATGTCTCCAACAGACTATTACACCAAAAATATTGCCTTTACTGATATTTGACATGATAAAGTAAATAAAAAATCAAGTACTTTATATAGTTACGCCCTCCATAGCAGTCGTGACTTTCGTGCTAGATTTACTACTTGACTTACGCTACGTCGTCGTTTATGCACTCGGATTAAATTTTGCACCCGTCCCGAACCGAGTAGTTCAAGAGATATCACTTGAAACGCTATATTACAGACAGACGAGCAAACAGATGGACACCCCAAGACAAAACCATATGTCTCCAACAGACTATTACACCCAAAACATTGCCTTTACTGATATTTGATATGATAATGTATATAAAAATTCAACTACGCTGTAGTTACGCCTACTCCATAGCAGTCGTGACTTTCGTGCTAGATTTACTACCTGACATACGCTACGTCTCGTTTAATATGCACTCCGATTAAATTTTGCGACCGTTATCTACGCTCTAGATAAGCCGGACGAGGCAGGCCCGAGCTTTTAATAATGCACTCGGCCACTGATCAATTACACTAATTTATGTTCACTTAGCGCTTAAATCAAGTAAGATTTTCACTGCAGGTATTTCTAAAATTTGATTTTCTCTAGAATGAGAAAAAAAGAGTTTTTTTATCATAAGTACAAATTTGATACACATACTTTGCCTAAGGAAAGATATAAATATAAAACCTATTGTATTATAGTTGTAAAATGTTTGCATTAAAAATTATATAATTATTTAGATGGAATTCATTAGAAATGCAAGTTTGAAAAAATATTATTACCTCCCTTTACCTATCTTGGTTGCGCACCCAAAATAGATTGGAAATAAATGAATTCAGAAGCTACACGTAGTTTTAAAGCTTGCCTTTTGGTTCAGAATGTTAAAATATTTGTATATCTATCCGATGCAAATGTAAAAGTAGAAATTATATTGAAATAAAAAAGAAACAATCAACTTTTTAATTACTTCCAAATTAATAAAGTGGAGTAATAACAAAATTTTATAAAAGTAAATAAAATGTAAATTTCGAATAGGGATCTAACTCTATGTAATGGGTCTTCCTGTTCCTTAGATAAATCTCTAACAGAATATACAAAAAGGTAAAAATTGTCATCAAATGTTGCTTAAATATGATTGACCACCTTAACGGTTAGCTAAAAACATTCACCATCGATGAAATACAACTTAATAGTTTACGCCATAAGGCAATATGACTCATTGAGCCCAATGTCGCTTTGCTGTTATCTACAAAGGCGCAAAACAGTTTTTTGTTGCCTGTTAAATACATATCCAACAGTTTTTTCAACAAGAATATTTGGTCAATTGTGCATTGATGTTTCTAAAACCAGTCCATTTTTCACAAAACATTGTTATTTAGCTTTAAGTTAAAAAAAAGCCTTTAAGTACTCCAAAAATCACTTCATTCACGGTCTTGTTGTTTTTACCTGAAATGAATAAAAAAAGCCACATAAGAAACTGTTAAAGATGCAACACTGAAATACAGAAATTTTATAGCAAAATCAATAAATTTATCTTGTAAGGCCAACAAATTAATAAGTTGGTCATCGGGATTGCCGATGCTTTTTTTTTTTAAAACACAAAAAAAAATAAATATTTTTTTATTATTGGCTCCTGCCTGCCTTTAAGAAAATAATCGGTTATATTTTTTTGGGTCGCTATTGACAAAGAGCAAAGTCGCGCATTTTCATGGTAAGATAACGGTTTTTACGCCGCCTTCCGGAAAACAATATAGTCGTCCAAAGAATACCTCGGAACACCCGTATTGGGATGTCCGGTCCCTGGACGTTTTGTCACCGTGAATTATTGTTGTGACTGGACACGGGGGTTTCGCTATGTCCGCATTTGGGTCGTGGCTTGACCTTTGGTTATATCTTTTTACTGATTAACTTTTATTTATCAATACTAAGATAGAAATATGTTGATAATTTTCAAAACTGTGCATGATTACTATCAAATAACATGTATGTTGTAAATATAATGTTTAAGCAATAAAAATGCATGAAAATCAGTCTATAAAAAAACTCCTTTATCTGGATGAAGTCTCATAATAATGGTCAATCTCCTGACTTATCACACAACCATTTATGATTAAATAATATTAGAACTAATTCACTTTGAAACAAACTAAGACACATATATCAATATCCGTCATTTCTCCAGGTAGACTCCAAACTTCTCCTTATTTTCAGCTCAGGGCTAATTAATTAAAATTTGCTATTAAATGTGAACAAAAAGGCTATACATATTTATTTGCTCTTCGCTCGCTCCAAAATTTCTTCAAAACAAAAACAAATATTAAAATTATATTTTGGCGCTGCTTTTTTTTTTTTTTTTAGAAAGTCCCGATGACCAACTTATTAATTTGGTGTGGCCTAAGTATTATAGTATTGGTTAAAGTCCCATTACGCCGAAAAAAATGTTTGTTTTAGGTTTCATGCCCCCCCCACCCCCCAAAATAGGGTAGGTAGGTAGGGATTTTTTTTTGGGGGGGAATTTGTTTATTCTCAAACAAACCAAATTCAACATAGATTTTAATGAATTTATGCTAAAAAATACACGCAAAAAAATAGTCTAGGGTCGGGGCAAAAAATAGGGTAGGTCGGGAAACCTGAAACAAACATGTTTATTTTTTACGCCTTAGCAAGCTGGATGTAAAATTATATGAAGTTCTTATGTTACCAAGACAGCAGCTGCTGTCTTACCAGCTAAAGTGACACTTCTTTGCTTGAAAAACTTTTAAAAACCCGATTTCTGAATAGAAACACTATTATAGTACTAAGTTACCTTTAATTATTTGAATGTAATCTTTACTTTTTACGAAACTGCTATTACCCCGCTACAGTCTAAATATCAGCTAAATGTCCTTTAGTTTCCTTGTTTGGCTATCCTCTTTCACAGCAGCTCTGACATCAATGGTCAACCATTTCTGTGGAAGAATATACAATCACTAATTAGATATGTCAATGTACATATATGATGCTCACTGGCAGTCACTGCCACAAAAGACAAAGGGGCAAGGCATGCTTGCATTTTTTAAAACATACAAAAAAAATGTAGTATAATGTATGTATAAATAAGAAATCAAATGTGTATAGCCCCTTTGATAAAAGAAACTCATAACGCAAAAAAAAATGTGTGTTTAGGGCAACAGTCCCAAAAATGTTAGATAGGGTAGGGACAAAGCTTCTTTTTTTTAAGCGAAAAGTGAAAATATTCTATAGGTTGGAAAAGAACAATCTGTGTTAGGGTAACGGTCCAAAAATGCTAGTTAGTCTACATGCATAACATAGGGAAGGGACACTTCACATTTTTTTACTTTGAAAAAAAAACCCTCTAGGGTCGGGGGTTTCACCAGGTAGGGCGGGGTTCCCGAAACACAGATCCCAAACACAGATATTTTTTGGCCTTATCGCAGCCAACTGTTTTGTCAAACATTTATACAACAATCACTGCGTATACAAAAACAAATGTATGTACATGTAGATATACCTACATGTATAGATGTGTTTCAGCGCAGCTGTATAAGCTAGCTTTTGGCCGGAAGTTTTGAACTGTTCAACCAGCAATGAAATGACGAGTAGAGAATGTATAACATATTTTAAATTTATTCTCTTTAAGAATTACTATTGTTATATCTGTCCTCTATTTGTGTGATGTACAATAAAGTGGAAACTATTCCAACAAAATTGTATTGTTCTGTTTATCACAGGCACCCCTGTTTTGCATAATTAACGTAACAGATACTCAGCTGAACCTATTTCAGTGGGTCTAGATCTACTTTCAAATCGTAATGATATTTAGTTGTATTATGGAACAAGAAGCTGTTTACCATATCTGAGATAATCTCATAAAATATGAAGACATTTGCTACCTTTCAGATCTGAAAGTTAGTCACTATTTCTTAGACTGGTCTTTTTTTCACTATAGGTAGATCATTAGCCCAACTAATCTGCGCTAGGGCTTTTTCATATTTAATATAGAGATCTATTTTCTTGTTGTTTCATTGTTGGCCAAGACAGTGTTAAGTTGTTGATCTATCATCATGATCATGCTATGGCAACACTGAACATTGATGATTGACACTGTTGTTGCTGGTTAGCAACTTAGCATTCTTTAGATCTACCAGGTTCGTTTTTATCAAGTATGGCGAAGTAACACAAAAGTATTGTAAACTGTAGATTATTACCTGAAATTTCCAGAGATCTAGTTTCACTGCTGATTTTTTTGAAACTGCCAAAATGTCAAATCACTCAACATTTGTTTACTCTGGATCAGTGACATCAAAGCTATAGGAAAGGTAGCACGTTCTATTTTATGACGTCAAAGCCCTATGACGAAAACGCTATGACGTCATTGTCATCTACACTTATTCTAAACGCTGTTGAGGTTGGACATGGCATCGAGAAACAAGTTTGCAGGGAGAAATAATAGACTCTAGGATCAATGGGGATCAACAGAAGAACAATCAGCATAGAATTTTCCAAGTGGTTGTAAATTGTTGTTTTCTTCGGATAAGACACATTATAAAGGTGAGTCAACGTTTCTTGGTCGATGCTAAATATTCACAAGATAAAACATCTATTTTCGTTTTCAACTTGGTGTCCGTTATTGGGACAATACTAAAAGACGGTCTCGGCAAAATCGACGGTCTCTGACGGTCTCCAGTTTATTGAGACCGACGAAGACCGGAGGCCGTCAAGTGAGACCGTCAAATAGTATGCAAATCCGCAGAGGTGGTTTATTTCGTGCTACATTAATGTTAACATTATGAAAAATTGTAAATGAATTTCACCTTGTTTTTGTTTTTTGACTTTATATAATTATAAAGTCCATAGTAATTATCTTTAGTTTTGTATGTAAACATACGGATAATATTATTAAATATACTGAAAGAATCACTGATCAAATCAGGATGATCGTAATAGATATCAATTAATAATTTTATGTAATACATTCAAAGAAGGTGATCGTTCTAAAGTAATTAAAATCTTATTATAGTGTAGGGGTAGACCTTTGATGACGAGGTGTACGGTTTTGAACTTAAATTTTAATTTTACACTTTCATTATTTATTTTTAATATGTTTTCCGTAATTTTAACCTTTGATCATTTTATATAATTACATAACATAAAAATCTGAAATTATTTATACTGTTAATTTAAGTCTAATTATTGGAAGAAAAACTTGTAAAAAATATTTTTTTTGAAATAGTGACTTTCATTCGTCCGTTTATCTATAGTTTTTCATGACACTTCTGGATTGCTAAAATATTAAAAGTCTGACTTTAATAATGTTATTGTTTATCACTATGCAAGTGTCAAGACTTAGGTGTTGACTGTTAATAAACAGTAGTTCTTTAATATACAAACACGTGCTTCAGTTAACACGTAAGTCTGTTTAATAGACCAGTGACTAATTTGCTCAACTTATTTTTATCATTGAAACTTAGTTTTTCTTTAGATGATTTTTTTGTAATTTCATTTGATTAATGCAACAAACATAGATCTACTTGTATTATAGTTTTATATTTTACTCTGCAAAACATTGCTAAAAAAAGTATGTATAAACATTATAAAGTATGCAAAAGTGTGAATGGTCGGGTTATTTCGCTTTTTAGTTGAACTCATGTTGTGTTTTAAGTGATTTATATTACTTTAGGCATTATATATCATTGTAAATGATACTTTTATTGATAGTATATATACATTTCGGTTGGTTGTTATTTTGGATATTCTATGCCATATTGTATTATTTCATCAAAATTAATTGTTTTACGCCTCGTCTCAATGTTTATCTTAAATTTAGAAAATGTGTTATTTGACAATTAAACTTAAACATTGTTCATTTTATCACGGACCTATGTATATAATTCGTGGTGATTTTAAACAACAGGCTACTATTCTAGCTGCACTTATTAAAATCAATTTAAGTAAAAGCGGTTCTTTTTCTCAAAACATACAAGTTTTCCTGATTTGGGACTTGAAAATAAATTATTTGCAGATTGGTATATATATAATAATGAAATACGGAGTGATTTAGTAAGACTTGATTTTTCACAACTGAACTACTTTGAAAAAAAAGTTAAAAAAGAGTATAATTTCAAATTCATTAAACAACTTCTTAAAACATACCATTGAATATCTAACTAATTACTTACAATCAGTACAATTTGCACATATTATCATGACGGAGGGTGTGATAATCCAATCAATGAGAAACGCGGGGGTGTTTAAAGTAAACACCATCATAAAAGGTGTTAAAATACAGTAGTTACAGGTTTACTGTAGACGTCTATTGTTTTGCTACAAAGTTTGTAACTTCCATTGCGAATTGTGATTTTTTTATATAATTGATACAAGTATTCAGGTGTATTTTCGTGAACTAGAAAAATATTGAACATAAAGATATTTTTGCATGACAAATCATTCTGTTTCTCAACATGCCTTAGATGTCTAGTACAAAAAGAATATGTATAAGTTGTATTCTTCGCCAATAATTTAATCACATATAAACAACATTTTTTAAAAAATAAATACACTTTACTTTAAATATCATTTAAAATCTCAGTAGTACATACTGTCCACACTTTCTGAGTGGTATGTTTCATTGAATTGTTAAAATATAAGTGGCATTGCTTTTTTGCAATACTAAAAGTAGACTCGGCCTATTGAAATTTGAAAATGACACAAAAATAACCATTATTTGAAGGCCTGCACGCCTCGTGCCTCGTTTACTCTTTCAATTGTCAAAATATTGATATTTTTGGAAACTGCAAATAAGAAACTTTCAAATGATAACAACATGATATTGTTGTATTAAGAATTCAGGAAATTAACATGCACGGCCGTATTTTGTAACTGCAAACACAGAGACATATTTAATTGCTAAACGTATCAAAGTTTGTACACCTGTAGCTTATTTTAGTTATTTGAATGAATTTTTCATATTTACCATGTTTATAAACTGCAGAGTGTATACTTTCATATGATACCAAATTCAATATGTTTTATTACGTATTTTAAAAATAATAGGGAAGCACGGGCGTGGTTTTCATTCATAAAAATGCAGTTAAATATGCCCGAAATATTGACTGATATTGAATATAAGTTTCTTTCAAGGTTTTGCTCTTAAAATCATTTATTAACATATTCATAAAGTTCATAATTTCAGATTTCATTTGATACTAAATATTTAAAAAATCATAAAAAATAAAGAAAGGGCCGTATTTTCCATATATTCTTTACTTGGTACGCGAGGCCGAATAATACACTTTTCCCATTTAAAAGATTCGAAAGATATTGAACTATCTCAAAGTTTATTTGTTTTTTTTTCTTGTATGAAACCTTCACCAACACACATATATATTCAGATTGATCTCACCGATTAGGAATAGAGACAATTAAAAAAGGAAACGGTGAATATTTTCCACAGAATATAGAAAATATTATTTGCCTGAAATCAATGAATATAAATTATTTTTAAGGAATAATAACCTTGCTAAATTGAATAATACAAAAATAGTTCGACAGAATCAAGTCTTAAAAAATATTCTGTAATAACATTTCTTTTGGGGGGAAATCCGAAAAGCCTTTTTAAATGATCAGGTCTTAAAATTTAATTGATAAATATTAACGGTCTAGCATTTTTTAATTTGTCACAAAAATACCTAAAGTCCGATAAATCAATATACTAAACGACGGTCTCACTAGACGGTCTCCGGTCTCGGCCAGTCTTTGAAGACCGGAGACCGTCAGAGACCGGCGACCGGAGACCGTCGAATAGTATACCTCCCGTTATTGTCATTAATTAGATCTACAGTACAGTACACGCCATTACCGTAGAAGGCTTGTCGGCCACTGCCCAATCATCATTTTCCGACCGCCTTATTGTAGCAGAGCCAAATTTTAGATAATTTGTTCTTCTTCATATGTTTTTAATTTGTTCTATTCAGTCACGGTGTTGACCAGGTTCGTTACTGGTTATGTACGGTAAGGGACCGTACAGATAGTGTTTTTAGTCATGTATAGTTGTTATTCCTTTCTCGTCCAATCATTGTGCAGTATTCGTGAGTTCTGATCACATGATTATGTACATGAAAAACCCGGCTGGTTTGACAGTGAAGGACAAGCTGTAAAGACGAAATGTAGCTGTGTCTACATTCTCACAGTTTTGGTTGTTTTATTGGTTTTGTCTACTGTTGAAGTTGGTAGCTATGGTTAGTATGACGAAGCTGCATTGTGTTGATTTATTCGGTTGGATGTTGTATTGCTTCGTTTTGATTTTATTCGTTCCTTTTTTCGCGCTCTTCTGTCATTCCTTTGTGCATGCGGGTCGTATTACATGTCGGTCTACAACTGCCAATTTACAAACTGTACTTCTTGTATTCTCATTAACATTACGCATGAATATTTTGCAATCCTAACATTTTACAGCACAGAGCACAGTGTGACAGTATGTGACAGTGGTCCCAGAGGAGTTGGTTGTTGTCTTTTGACAAGTATGGTAATTGAGGGATTTGTTCCATAAACAAGGTATGTTAGACTTTAGGTTTTGTCATACATGTACTTTTATAGACAAAACAGTTAAACATTGTTAAGAGGCACATAATGACGTAAAACAGGTTTTGTTAGGATGTACCACTGTGCAATCAATCTATACTTTATTTAACGTCTCACTTATGTAATGATTTTAGGTTTTATTAAATTGCTTTATTACCAGTGTCTCAAGTGACATTTCATGTTAATGTATATGTATGAACAGCTGTATAGAGTTGAATGTTTTATATACAAGGAACTGATATTTATTACTTGTCTATAAGGATGAGTCATGACATTTGCAGGAAAGCTATAGTCTGTATGATATCCGGCTGATATCATAATAAGTAACTTTCATATTGGTTGTATGTTTCAGTTCCATCTTTGTACCTGCTAACGGTCTGGTTGTTCATACAGTACCTACTTGCAGTCTGACTGTACCTACTTACAGTCTGGTTGTTCATACAGTACCGACTTGCAGTCTGGTTGTTCATACCTACTTTCAGACTGGTTGTATATACACTGGTAACCTGGTGATCGTAATCTACGAGATGAACAGTTGAAGTTTATAATTGTTCTATATTGAACAATATCAAGTGTTACATGTATATTTTAAAGTTGGAATATATTAAGAACTTTATACAGAAAAGAGGAACATATTAAACAGTGACTGAAGAACTATTCCAGTGTTTGTTTCTTAACTAGTATTATCTTGAGTTTAAATCAATCTGGAGAATCGAACCTGTGAAAAGAGACTCTGCCAGATTATCAAAGTAAAAATAGATAATCACTTTAGCGGCATTTAATTTTTGAGAAGTCGGAACCAGATCTACATTCTCAATAGTTTTTGTGAAGATGACTGACGGTGTCTGTGGTCCCCTTTATGTCTGTAAAGACGACCGCACGAACTGTCTTATGTACGAGGCATATCTACTATTCTGCCATCTGGTGGTTACCTCCCTTTTGAATTGCTGGCGCCATTTGTAAACATTTATGGTTTTCACGTGCCCAGGTAACAATAAATGCTATTACGGCCCAAATAGGTGTGTAACTAGGATTTTCATCATGATTATGATAGTTGCAAGTTTAGTCTTACTATTTACACTTTGAAGGTAGACCGATTTTACAGGTTGACATTTTACTGTCCTAGAGTCCTACATTGTAGTTAGTCTCAATAATAAGACTACAAACGCAGACCCATTTTAAATATTTGCCGTCACATTTGATGCTAGCCACAGGGACCTGGCAGCTCCCATAGATACTTATACATTTGTATATTGAAACAAAAGATTAAACTTTTTTTCACTATACACCTATATGCAGATTGTGTTAGAATTGGCAGTTTAACATTCAATCATTTATACTGTAAATTTGTATACTCAAAGCCTGAATTCTGATTGACCATCCCAACATTAAACACTGCTCTGTAACATGAAAAAGAAATATTCTTAGATGACCCACCAAGAAGATGTTGTGTACCAATTTCAGGGGAGAAAAATGTAAATAAGAAAGATATATCATATGTAAACAAGAGAAAATTACTGTGTATATAAACTCAGACCTTGTTTCTGTAACTATGTTATTTTAAGTTTTGTACTAAATTTTCAGGAAAGCATGCATCTTGTAGTGTCATCTCAACCATTTTCACATCCTGCTCTGCCTGACAACTGCTGCTCTGAAGCCAAATATTCTGCAGCTGCATGGAAAACACATTGGTATGTGAGTTAACTTGCTTAAAAACAATTGAAGACTTGTTTCTCTTTCATTTCGGAATTGATATAATGCATTATGTTACATGTGTAGCAAGTTTGATGGTGATTTTCAGAACAAAAATAAATATACATGGTCTTATTTGCAGTGTTGTGTGGTCAAAGCCACCCCGGTCAATAATCCCAAAGTGGTCAATATATGGCCGATTGCTGGTAAAATGAATATTTTGTGATCACTTTTGGTTGTCTTAATATGAATAATGAATTAACAATTCAAATTGATAGCATTAAGAATAAAAAGTAAAGTTCAGCTAGATCTCCTTGTCAATACCTCCAAAGTGGTCAATATTATATATACATCAGTATTGGTTGTTTCATCTAGCCACTCTCTATGTGGTTAATTGAAAATATTCTCCCATTGTGGTCAATACTCAGTCTGGTCAATTGAATATTTTGCGATATTTTTTTGTATGTTTTGATGAAAAAATGACTTAATTCTCCAATGTGGTAAAATTTATAACTGATGAAATAAGGGTAGGCATGTACAATTAAATCTACCCTTTGGAGGTAAATGTAAGTCAATTTTGACTGCTTTGTCTGTTCCCTCTATTGTTGTATATGCTGGTCAATTGATGGTCAGTTGAATATTATTTTTAGTGTAATATCCACTTTTAAATTCAAATACAGACATAAGTACTTTCTTTGTTCCTAAATCTGTAAGCTAGCAAATTCCTTACTATTATTATTTTAAAAGTCGTATAGTATTTTCTTACGGTGTTGCTTATAAACATGAATACTCTGAGGAACTTTTCTACAACATTATTTGATAGAAAAATTTTGTTTTCCTGGAATGTCCACGCAATTTTTTTCTATGTAAACATAAAGTCCAGTGAAGGTGATGTAAACTTGAAAGTTCATTGAAAGTGATATATATTATGTGTAAGTTGCAATGCTGAAAATTTTTTCTTTTTATTTTCAGTAAATTACAAGTGAATTGTTTGACAATGTAGCAGACATGGAGGGATTCTGTTTGCAGCTAATTTCAGAAAAAAACAACAATTGGTGTGTCTTTCCAGGTACCTAATCATGTTGTTTCAAAAAAATTATGACCTATACGTGAGAATTTTACTCACAACAAATAAAAGTAGTGATTTTTAGAGGTAACGTTCGGCAGAACTTATGCCATGGTGGTTTGTCTGTTGACTTGCCCGTACATCTGTTCGTAAACTTTTCCTTTGTAACACTGTACAGATCAAAATTTTCAAATTTGACTATCATGAAACTTTCTCAGAAGGTTGCCTCCAATATGTAGGGGGTCAGTGGGTCAAAAGTCAAGGTCACAATGACCTCTGTTAGCTTTTCCTTGATAGCACTTTGCATGTAACAATTTTCATTCAGCTTTCATCAGACTTGCTCAGAATATTGCCTGCAACATGTAGATGATCCCTTTCTTTTTTTGGGTGAGTTGGTCCAGGTCACGGTCAATATTTTGAAAAAGCTTGAAAAAATTGCTACTCATACCCTGTGTCATGCACAACACCATGTTCGAATGTGGGACTAGGTCACAAGGACAAATCATATAAAAACATTGTGTATGCATTTGAGTTTTCATTTTTCATTTGATTTTCATGAAACTTTGTCAGTATGATCCCCTTGATGAAATTTAGGTCGAGATCAAATATTGGTCATCTGGGGTGAAAAACTAGGTTACCCAGTCAAATCATAGAAAAACCTTGTGTATGCAATAGAGGTTGCATCTTTAGCTCACCTGAGCTGGCTCAGGGTGAGCTATTAGGATCGATGAATGTCAGTTGTCCGTCCCCACTTAGTTCGTTAACACTCTATTGGTCACATTTTTGCGTCAATTGTCATGAAACTTGGTCAGGATGTTTGTCCCAGTAATTACTCAGACCGAGTTCAAATATGGGTCATCTCGGATGAAAAACTGGGTCACATGACCTAAAAATAGAAAAATCTTGTTAAGGCTCTAGAGGCTACTGTTTCTGTCCAAATATACTGGCAATTTGTCAAAAAGGTTGTTTGGTTGATTTCTAGCTCAAGTTTTAATATGGGTCACCTGGGGTCAAAAACTAAGTCACACAGCCCAAATATGGAAAAACCTTGTTAACACTCTAGAGGTAACATTTTCAGCCCAAATATCATGGAAATATGTCAGAAAGGTTGTTAAGATGATTTCTAGCTCAAGTTCGAATATGGGTCATCTGGGGTCAAAAACTAGGTCACACAGCGTGAATATGGAAAAACCTTGTTAACACTCTAGAGGTAACATTTGCAGCCCAGATATCCTTGAAATTGATTTTGGAAAGGTTGTTAAGATGATTTCTAGCTCAAGTTCGAATATGGGTCACCTGGGGTCAAAAACTAGGTCACACAGCCCAAATGTGGAAAAACCTTGTTAACACTCTAGAGGTGACATTTTCAGCCCAAATATCCTGGAAATTTGTCAGAAAGGTTGTTTTGATGATTTCTAGCCCAAGTTTCAATATGGGTCATCTGGGGTCAAAAACTAGGTCACACAGCTCAAATATGGAAAAGCCTTGTTAATATTCTAGAGGTAACATTTTTAGCCAAAATATCCTGGAAATTTGTCAGATAGGTTGTTAAGATGATTTCTAGCTCAATTTCGAATATGGGTCATCTGGGGTCAAAAACTAGGTCACACAGCCCAAATGTGGAAAAACCTTGTTAACACAGTAGAGGTAACAATTTTCAGCCCAAATATCCTGGAAATTTGTCAGAAAGGTTGTTTTGATGATTTCTAGCAACTTTGTTAAAAGCAGTTGTACTCTGGTGCGCGATAAAGGGCCATCATGGCCCTCTTGTTCATTGTATCTTCATGGAACTTTGTTAGTATGATTGTCTTGATGAAGTGTAGGTGGAGTATGAATATGGGTACTCTGAATTCAATAACTAGGTCACCCGGTTGAAAACCTTGTGTATGCCATACAGGTGACATTTGCAACCAAATCATCATGTAAATCGATCAAAAGTTATGCCTTGTCAAGGTCAAACAGAATGTTTGTGTTTATGATATAAAGTTTAGAGTTGGAAGTTTGGTCACATATTGTCATAAGTCGCAGACCCACGTGAGCGATAAAGAGCCATCTTCAGGCCCCCTTGTTTCATAGAAATAGAAAAGAAGAAAGAAACAAGTCCAGCCTTGAACAACTACACATATTTGGAGCTATTAGGATCGTTCACTGTCTGGCATGGCCCTCTTGTTAATTATCTCTCTTAGTTAAATTGTCTCTTCCGTTAAATATTTCATGTAAAGATTTTGCTTCCATTTTTATTCTAGCTGAAATAGCTCATATAGTGTCTGCAGAAGATGAGTCTAACTTCACTTACTATAATATAAGCACTTTGGGTCACATTTGACCAGCAATCATCAGGAAAAATTTAAAAATAATTATCTTCATGATATCAATGCCAATTTTGAATGTGGGTCATAATGGTCGCTATTATCACTTCTTCTGTCATCTGATTTGGTGCTTCTTTAGTCAAATCATTAATAGGTTGAACATTTTTCTCTCAAAACAGTAACTGGTTCTAAAGTAAAACAGTACTTCATAGAATTGAATGTTGACCAAATAAGATACAGCATGCTCTGATGAGCAACATATTGCCAACTGAGTCTCATGTTATCATAGCATGTATTGTTCAACTTTCTTTCTACATACATTCTCTTATTACCACATATTATTTTTTTTCATTTCAGGAGCCATTGTCATATCGTGGGAGTGAAAAAAGTTCCTAAATATTGTTTAGAAAGACAGTCGTGTTTTAGAAGTTAGCAGCAAAATGAACTGAAACTTTAAGCTTGTCAATAATTTAACGTACAACAAAAGTGTGAAAAAATACATTTCAGATTTAAGAGGCAGATGCAAGAATGATATGTTTTAATTAAGTATCTAGTTAGGTATGCTTTGTATGAACTTTAATCTTTGAAATGCCAATACTACAATAAGTCTGTTTACAAAATTTAATTCCTGTAATATTAACCTATAACTCACTAACAGTTTTTGTGCCGTCCCTTTAGGAATATTTGCGACCATTAAAAACCGTATATACAGTCGCAAATATCGAAATTACAAAACAGTTATTCCAATATTTTATACTTAGATTTTTGCTATAACTTTGCCAAATCTTAAGATGTCTTTATCAAACTTTCAAAATTGATTGCTTATGTCAAAAGGGTTGTGATGCCGCCAATTTTGTAGGTCAAGGTCATATTTAACAGAGTAATGCCCCTTTTAGTACTTAGATTTTGTCACAAAAACTTAATGTTGGCTATAACTTTGCCATTTCTTAAGATTTCTTCATCAAACTTTCAAATTGTATTGCTTATGTCAAAGGGTTGTGATGCCGCAAAATTTTGTTGGTCAAGGCCTTATTTGACAGAGTTATGCCCCTTTTTGTACTTAGATTTTGTCAAAGAATTATTGGTTATTCTGACAAAGTGGAAAGAGGGCGACACAAGTGTTCTACTGAACATCCATCTAGCCTACACCTACAGACCATAATATATCTTGCTTAACTGGGTTGAAACAAACATGAAAGAGCGTCTACGGCCAACCCCAGTATTTTTATTGAAGAAATAGAGGGTTAGGCTTGTCCCTTTTAGGCTAGCCCTACCTACAAAAACAAATTTAACTAATTAGTGGTATTAATATTTTTTATAAATTGTAAAGCATTTGATTGGATTATACATGAGGGCAAAATGTAAGTGAACGAAATGTAGTGTGTGTTATAGTATAGAATAAAAAACATTAAAAATGACAACTTTGGCAATTGTTGTTTGTTGAATGTATCTAAATTTTGAGTTTGCTTGATTAGGTGTGTTTTACTTAAATGTTTCAAACTAATATTATCAACTGGTGTCTAGTGGGCAAGGTATATGAAGAGGTTTAGTCTGTCTGTAACTCTCAATATATGTTAGAAGTGCCATAATTGACAGCATAAAAGGGAAAAGCCTCGTCTTTTCAGGCAATGGCAATTTGAGAATGTGAGTGTTTGGCAGACAAGGCTCTGCAATCCTTAGTGCCTGTCGTCACATTATATTTGTGACACGGTGCCTTGGGTGCGCTGTGGGTCTTATGTCAGACACTCGCATTTCCAAGTTCATTGACAATCACATGGAGTGTACAGACAATTTTAGAACAGCACAACCGTTGGTCACATTGAGCAGATAATACACTGCATCAATAGTCCAACTACTTTATGTAGTATACAATTTTGCAGTTGATGAACCAGATCCCTTACACAAGAAATAAGTAACTGCATTTACTTCTTAAAAGTCATTGTCTGTCTGCAGTTTGTACCATGCATACTCTGCATGCCTGAAGCAAAATATGTACAACCATAAAGAACAGGTATTCTGTAATTGCAGGTCTGAAGACTATACCATGCATACTCTGCATGTCTGCAGACTATACCATGCATACTCTGCATGTCTGCAGACTATACCATGCATACTCTGCAGGTCTGCAGACTATACCATGCATAGTATGTAGGGCTGCAGACTATACCATGCATACTCTGCATGTCTGCAGACTATACCATGCATAGTATGTAGGGCTGCAGACTATACCATGCATAGTAGTAGGGCTGCAGACTATGAAAATATGTAAGATGTGGGGGTGCAGAATATACCATGCATAGTTTGTTAGGCTGCAGACTATACCATGCATAGTCTGCATGCCTGCAGCAAAGTATGTGCACACAGCTGCAGTTAATAAAGTGTATCATTGTGTATCTTGCATCAAAATGTTCAGCTGTTTGACATGTTAAACGGGTAGACAATGTGAAGACACTCGCAGCTCTTGTTTACTAAAACAAGACATTTTTTAACTTGTGTTGCAAGCTGCAGCATAACAATAATATAGGGCACACCTCTTCCATACCTGCAGTCAATGAATACTGACTTAATACAATCACCATACAACAACTATTGAATCTTACTTAAAAGGAAGTTATGTAAGGTCTGCTTTCACTTTGTTTAAACATTGTTCCAAAGATAAGGTGCATAAAACTGCAAAACAACAACTTTAACCACGGGTTTCGTCTATTTTTCTTAATTACAAGATTTTTCTCAAAAAAAAAAAAATAGCGTGTTCCTACCTAGTAAGTTTGGGGTTGTTACCCTAAACGAACAATCTTTTTTAGGCCTTATGTTACTAAATATAGTATCATAACCAACCTCAGTTGTCTAATTGATGGGAATATAACAGATATCTTCATGTGTAACTTTAGTTTCTTGAAATGTCAGAAAGTACCTGTGTTTTAATTATTTATATCATGAGGTTTTATTAAAGTTAATCATATTCAAGAAATGATAAATATGTCTCTGACTGTATTTTATTGTTGATTAAATTACAGCCAAGAGTTCAGATGCATAGTAATCACTGGTAATTATCACCACAAGGCTAAAAGCACAGGTGATTTAATTTCACGCATCCAAACAACTGATGTTTCTTGTTTGTGATAACTATGTAAACTTAAATTCTAGTAAAAGTGATGTCTGTAATGTCATTTTTGTGCATGTTACAATTATTAAAACTGTTCTATTATTTGATGTACTAGTTTACTTTTTTATTTCAGTGAATTACAAGTGAATTGTTTGAAATATGAATGTAGCAGACAAGGAGGGATTCTATTTGCAGTAAATTTCCAACTCCCCATATAAATTGGTGAGTCTTTTAAGGAACCTCACATGTTGTTAACTTTTTATGACCTGAAAGTGCACATATAACTGACAACAAATAAAAGGAGTCCACCTATAAATTTGGGGCCAACTACCTCCTGACCTCTAAGGTCAAGGTTTTCATAATTAAAAAGACCAATTTCTAAGTCTTCTCGAAAATTTTCTAAACAGTGCCTGACATTTGGTCATACCAACACAAAACTTTGCCTGACCAATGAAATTTTTGCCTAGATCCGAACAACAAGGTCATAAAGTGCATGCCATTTGATCAAACAGCAGCAAAAATTTACTTGACCGGCTAAACTTTTGCCTAACAGGCACTTTTCAGGAAGGTTTCTAGTCGTTTTAGAGCAAAAAGAAATGAAATTAAATAGAACATAAAAATGAAAATGTTGACTGACGCTAGTTTTTACATTTTTTTGGCAAGGAAACTACAACACAGTGATATGCCTTTGTTTGGCTTAAAATATGTTATACCCAAAAATGATAACACCTACAGTAAAAAAAATAACGAAAATCACATTACAGATTTGTACATCAAAAACAGGACGCATTTGTATTTTACAGTTAAGAATATTGTGCTCAAGTGTAACTTTTATTCATTAATGTTCCAAATGCTGTAGCGCGATTGGCTTTTATACTGAAAATTTTAAAAAATCTTGTTTGAAAGTGGAAGGTTTAGAACTTAGATATGTGATGTGTAGCATTGACTTGTGAACACTATTAAGTGTGTTCACATTATGCCCTTCCTTGGGGTCACTAGGCTAGATAGACTTATATAGGGAACACATTAAAAATCTTATTATCTGAAACTGCAATGCTTAGAGCTTTGATATTTGGTGTGTGGCATTGTCTTGTAGACTTCTACCAAGTTCGTTCAAATAATGCCTCTGGGGTCTAAATTGGTAAGTGTTGTAAAATCAGACTCCAAACATAATCAAATTGAATTGGACAGGGTTTTTTGATTCACAATCGGATAATAATAGAAGGGATATTCCTTTACCTAATAACATACAGTTACACACTAACATCGGTATCAGTCATTTGTCAGATGTACTATGTAGTGATTTTAATCAGACAACAAATTGATTTATACTGTCACAGTCTTTCATATGCAACTGTGGTGAAATTAACATATTGGACTATATATTACAAAACCATGCGCTTCTTTCAAAGCTACCAAATTTTTAATAATTTATTTGACTATAGTTAATAAATTAATCTTTGATTAAAGGTAGGAGGTCCAAAGGTCCTTGTAAAACCTGATGGGAAGATGAACTCTTGATGTAGGTAATTGCTGGTTTTACAAGAAATTCTAATGACTTAAATTTGAGATCTTAGGCCCCATTTTGGTAGATTTGACCAGTTACCTGGAGTCTATAGTTTAAAAGAATTTTCCCTCTCACAGAGAAAGATCCAGGTTGGAATCCTGACACTAACCAGGTGTGCTACTTTGAAGTATTCAAAAACAAGAAAGCATGTGGTGTATATATTTTAAGCTCCAAAAGCATTGCAAAGTGCATTGAACGCATTAAATTGCAGTGCTTATACTTCTAAAACCATTCCAATTTTAGTAAAAAATTAATAATCAGTAAGTGCACTTCATTTCTTGTGTTGCCCTAATTCATTTTATCATTAATGTGGACAATTCACCAAACACATTGTAAACAAATTTAAGCAAAATTGCCTGTAATTATTCAAAGCAAAAAAGAAGAAACGATCATCGCTTATTCAGACTAAAACCGATTTAATCGATTTCAGAAGCTTTTCGATCAATTATTCTACTAGTATTATAATCGATCATCAGTACATCACTAAAATTGACCACACCCATTGTGTTAAAATTGGTTTTAACTGAAGGCCAAAAATAATTTTAAACTTCATGTGCAACTTTTATCTGATATAACATTTGTCGTTTTCAGGGTATTGTCAGGCAATGTGGTAACAGTGTTCACAGATGATAGAAATTATGATTTCTACTCGATGAAGGTAAAACACATTTTTTGCAATTGACCTTTAATGCTGTTCAATTGGTGAGGAAAAACCAGAAAATAAATTAGCTTCTGAATTATCAAATGCATTTGTTTCTAGTGCCATAATGCTGTACTTATGTTCCTTCTGTTATTTTAGCTCAATTCTTTGAAGAATAAGGAGTGCTATTGCAGTAGCTTTTGCATTGGCATTGAAGCTTTGGTTAAAGTTTTGCATGCAAGGTACTATCATGGACATATCTCAATAAGGCCTAAAAATAGTCTGTTTTCTGTTACCCTTCCGACCCTCTTTCTTTACCCATGACCCAAATTTTTTTTATAATCCTGAAAAAAAAGCAAGAAGAAAATTTCTATTTTCATGGTATTTGATGTTGTCTGTGGTCAAAAGACATTTTTTATTGATTTCTTCCATAACTATAACATCAAAGACCTAGTAATGGCTGAATACTGTTATCGATATCCATGAAATTACAAGTTCACATTAAAATAAAAACATTCCCTACCTACTGAAACATCTTTTGTCAGCATGTTAAAGGAAACAGACATAATTCTATTTAGGCCTAACTACTTATGGGATTGATTTGAAACTTTTTGACATTAAAGTGTGTGTCAGACAGTCAGGTTGTGGCATTTGATCACTTAGATATTTTGGTTAAAGTTTTACTGCAAGGTATTATAATACACATATTTCAGTAACTACTTGTGAGATTGATTTGAAACTTCATTAAAGTCATCAGGGGTGTCTGACATTTAGGATTGTTGACTGGTCACAGATGATTTTTTTTCACCTGGTTTGTACCCCGCATAGAAGGTATCTTACTTTTAAATTAATTGTATTATTAATTGTATTATTAATGTAAAATTCTGAGAGTAATTGATTATTGTAAGAGGTTTATAGGGCTATAATTAACCTTATGTTACTTTTCCCCACTTCTAAAATTTAGTTTTTATCCATTTATCTATAGGTGACCAAATCAACCAGAATGATGAAGAAAGAAACAAAACATGACTGGGACAATATGTTTTTGCAGGCAACAGTTGTAGATGGTTAATACTTTGATCACATCAATGAAAGTCCTCTCCAGTACAAGCTGCTGTCGTCACAAAAAAGATTGGTGCTTACAACTTTAAAAAGAGTTCCTGATATTGCCACTCAAACGTTAATGATGGACAAAGAAGTTAACTGTCACCTTTTGTCACTGGTGGATTCAATCAACTAAATGTGAAAATACGTAACAATAAGCATGCACAATTATCTTTTATTTTAACACTTATTTTGATGATGTTAATCCTGACCAGTAAACATTTAATTGCTTTAGTCGTAAAAGTCACAAGTTAATAGAACTCTTACAGTCTTACTTAAGGTATCATTTCTTACTGTATTCCCCCTCCAGGGGTCTGACATAATAAAATCGTGCAGTCTTAATCTCCAAACCCCTGGTCAGAATTTAATTATTCTTAGTAACTTTACAGAACTGATAAGTGCAAGGTCTTAAAAACAAAAATAATATCAAACAGGGAATGCCACGTACCAAAAACGCAGCCTCCCCAAAACGAACCCCACATCACCCAGAAGTGCACACCACCAACACACACACACGCGCGCACACGCACACACAAACGACACACACACACACAATCATGTACACACACATATATACACTACCAACACACACTAGCATACAAAGCAAACACACGAGGACAAAACGAACAATTAAAGGAACACAGTGGGGCACCGCCTTGGAACGGTCAGTGGCAAAAACACCACTGGGGAGCTTAAACCGGTTTATGGTGCGCACCCAACCTCACTCTTACCCCCACCATGTTCCAAAGTCACAGGACAGTGTAAATAAAAGTAATCCCTGCTAGTTGTGCAGGTCCAATAATTAAAGCATCAAATGTTAGATAAGTTCTATACACATGTACACTTTAAATGCAGGTAAATTTTCTTGAGATACTGATTTTTTTGCTATAGTTATATGTATTAAATATGTTATAGTGATATAATTGCTCAAAATAATCCTTCTGTATGTTTTTTGGCTTCGCCAGGGTAAGCTTTTGTGATGGATGATTGTCCGTCGTCCGTCAACATTTTGATTCTAATGACATCTCCTCTGAAACCACTAGGCCAATGTTGATGAAACTATGCAGGGATGTTCCTTGCCTGAAACTCTACCAAAATTGTTCAAAGAATTCCATTCCATGCAGAATGGGTTGCTATGGTAACAAATAGGAAAAACTTTTAAAATCTTCTCTGAAACCACAAGGCCTAGAGCTTAGGTATTTGGCATTTAGCATCGTTTAGTGGACTTCTACTAAGATTGTTCATGGGTTGACCCCCAGGTCAAAATTGACTCCGCATGGGTTGTCACCTAACTTTGCACTTTAAAAAAATCTTCTTCTTTGAAACCACAATGCCCAGAGCTTAGATATGGCATGTAGCTTTGGCTAGTGGACCTCTACCAAGATTGTTCAAATTATGACCCCCAGGTCAAAATTGACCCCGCATGGGTTGTCACTTAGTTTTTCATAGGCTCATATATAGGAAAAACTTTAAAAATCTTCTCTGAAACCACAAGGCCTAGAGCTTATATATTTGGCATGTAGCATTGTCTCGTGGACCTCTACCAAGATTGTTCAAATTATGGGTTGTCATTTAGTTTTACACAGGCTAATATAAGGAAAACTTTAAAAATCTTCTTCTCTGAAACCACAAGGCCTAGAGCTTAGATATTTGGCATATAGCATTGCCTAGTAGACTTACTCAAAGTTTGTTCAAATTATGCCCCTAGGGGTCAAAATTGGCCTTTCCCGGGGGGGGAATCATTTGTTTTACAAAGAAGTATATAGGAGAACCCTATTTGGTATATGACATTGTCTAGTGATCTTCCACCAGGCAATTGGACTTGTACCAAGGTGAGCGATATAGGGCTATCTTGGCCCTCTTGTTTATTTAAAAAGTAATTAAATTAAACAACATTAAAATATGAAAGTATTTGATATATAGCCAAGAATTAAACTGTAGTGATCGTCTTTAAGGATTTTAGAACAACTCACCACAAATCTTCACCATATTGAGATGATGTGCAGAGCATATGTTACAACCACCTAGGGTAAAGGTCAGGGTCACTGTTACTATAACTAGAAAAATGGTTTCCGCTCAATAACTCGAGTTAGGAGTGACCAATGGCAAAGAAACATGGTGTGTAGGTAGCTTGCATACAGAGAAAGCTAGGGATTTCATTGTAGGTCACTAGGGTCAAGGTCACTGTTACTAATAATATTTTAAATTTTCACGTTTGTTTAGTTTTTAAATTGTTTACAGCAAAAAAAAATTCTTTACGAAGTCAAGGTCACTGTTAATATAAATAGATTTTTAAACAAGTTCTGAAATTGTTTTTAGCAAAAAAGATAAAAGAAGGTCACTGTTACTTAAGATAGATTTTTGTTTTATTTTAATACTGTGTTTTAAGTATTACAACCATTGACAAACTGCCATGGGGACATATGTTTTTGTGACAAAAACAACCATATAGTTTGGGATTACTTTTGGGTCAGTCACCCAAAGGTCATGTACACAGTTGCAAAAAAAATGGAAAAACAATTTACTGTTAATATCTTGAGTTAATAACTACCATCACAAAACTTGAGGGATTGGTAGCGCATTGGAAAATAGTTTAGAGTCAATCAGGTCAATGTCAAGGTCATTGTTAAAAAATATAAAAAGCTTTTCCAGTGGATAACTTTCGTGTAGATTGCTGTAAATATAAATATTTAGTCTGAAACAGTCTGTCTGCAAAATCTCCTGTGAGACTGAAAAGTATTCCACCTAGGATATTGAAAATTGCTGAAATAGTGATTTCAAAGATCTTGGTCTTTAGCTCTACTGGATGAAGTCCAGCAATTTTCATTTGATTTTGATAAAACTTAAATCCCAGCAACTTTTAGAAGACCCCTATTGTTGTAAGGTCATTGGGTTTCCTTGATAACAATCTTTTAGTAAAAGTTTTCTTTCAATTTTCATCAAACTTGCTCAGATGATTCTTTTTGTGGTCAATGGGTCAAAGGCCAAAGTCACAGCTACTTCTGATAGCGTTTCCTTGATAATGTATCTACTGGTCACAGTTTTCTTTCAACTTTCATCAAACTTGCTCAGAAGGTTTCCTGTAACAAGTGAATGATCTCTATTCTTTTTGTGGTCAGAGGTCAAAGGTCAAGGTCACAGTTACCTCTGTTACATTTTCTTGGATAAAGCTCTACAGGTTTTCAATCAACTTTCATCAAATTCTTCAAAAGTGCTCAGAAGATTCACTGCAAAATGTAGATGATCCCAATTGTTTTTGGGGTCAAAGGTCAAGGTCATAGTGACTTTTGTTAGATCTTCCTTGATAATGCTCTTTGGGTCACAGTTTTCATACAACTTTCATGAAACTTGCTCAGAAGGTTCCCTGTAACATGGAACCTGTAGATGATCCCTATCGTTTTGAGGTTAGTGGGTCAAAGGTCAATGTCTGAGTGATCAAAACTTGGAAATCTTTTCTTCTCAATATCCGGTGCATGGATAAGTATTGATCATAATATGTTTCAAGCAGTGTCTGTGTTCGAGCTAAATATGCGAAGTAATTGCTTTGTTTGTTGTAATTTTGTATTTATGTATACTGCATGAAATATAAGTAATAACTTTTGTTAGGAATGAGAATAAGGTAAACTTGATATGTAGGTACCTTTTTGGATTATGTTTGGTTCAGTTGTTCCAATGTCATCCTCAGTGTTGTTAAAAATAGAAAATGTTCTAATATCTTTAGTTCTGATTGACTTATCATCGCAACACTTGCACATCGGAATATAATTTGGTGTAATTCGGGTCAAGGTCATTGTCAGTAAGAATAGATAAAGGTTTCCAGTGCAGTGGATGACTTCAATGTAGATTGTTGCAAATATATATAGTAAGCCTACATCAATCTGTCTGCAAAATCGAAAAGGATTTTGAAAACCATTGTAGTTTTACTTAGAAATTCCTATTTATAGTCCTGTGTGCAAGGTACTGTCATGGACATATCTCAGTTGTCACTTGTAGCATCAGTTAAAGTTTTTAAACACTCCTTACTAACTGTTTCTCAATTTTGAAACTGGGTAATCTAGGTCAAATGTTAGAGAAAAAAACGTTAATAAGTATTTGATAAGAAAATTTCAGATGAGGATTGAGATATTTCCCAAAAACGAGGCTCTTGAGTTTAAAAGACTGAGGTCTATAGCTTAGATATTTTGCGTATATCAATTAAACGAATTTGCTTGTTACTCATTATTGACTTTAACATTTTATTTCTGCAAAATTATTGGTTTTGTTAAATGGTTGTAGTGTTGACTGATAGCTACTTTGTAATGCAGTAATACATGTATATGTTCTATGCATATAAACAACATTAAGTTACATGTACCCGAAATACAAACAGAATTATTTATATCAGAATGTGTTTATGTTGTTTTTTACAAAGACCGACATGTTTTCCACACCCCCTACCCACGTACGTTAAACACTTATTACCAATAAAAGATCGAAGCTATTTCAATAACAGTTTCAAAACACTTTTTGGTAGATCCCTGGTGTCGAGCGGGCGAGGTATGTAGGTAGACGTTAGTCCGACTCTTCATCCTAGAAGTGCCTGAATGATAGCATGAAGGGAAACGCCTCGTCTATTCAGGCGAAGACAATTTGAGAATGTGAGTGCTTGCCAGGCAAGGCTCCGCAATCCCAAGTGCCCGTTGCATTATATTCGTGACACAGTGCCTTGGGTGCGCTGCGGGTCGTCAGTCTGTCAGACAGTCGTACTTCCGAATTCATCGACACCCAGGTAAATAAAAATGCTCTATAAAATGTTTGTCACACCCTCCATCCAATAAGAGCCTTGACAAAGTTGAGTGACATATCTATAAAATCCCTCTGTTAACCTAGAGAAAATGCTGGAATAAAGCAATATTATTAAAAGTACTATGTTGATGCACCGCATCAACATAGTGCCTATACAGCTAATGCAGATGCATGAACATAGTTACTATGTTGATGCGGTGCATGAACATAGTTGGCTATATGTAATATAATATCAATATTGAACCGCTGGATATAGAAGGTTTCAGGAAAGTGACGCATGCGTAGTAAACTATGTTTCAAAATGTTTTTGTTATCTGGGCAAGTCGGTAATATAATTGAATAGCAGTTATGAGTTTAAATAATACCGTGTTACTATATCTTATATCCATGAGTGAAAATGTTATATGCACTATTATTTCTAGATTTATGTTAAAATGGTCATCACTCTCAAAATTTGAAGTATTTATTGATATTTTGAAACAAAAGTGTATGCACATGTATGTGTTCAGTCTTTGTGCCCATATAAAAAAAGAAAAAAAACAACAACAATTAGAACCACTAGTTATAATTCTTAAACGAAAAATTTTTTTTCTTTCTATATGAATATTGATATATTGAAAAGGTCTCCATGTTAACCGAAACGCTATTGGGGTTTACTAGCACACGCTGTGGAACAACCAAAATACCAAGTGCAGTACCAATGTACGCTTTCTCGCTGCCGTTTTTACATCGAACATTTTGCATTTTGTAAACAATCTTAGTCTGCTTAGTATATAGCTTTGAAGAACTTGCATTTGAAGTCAAACACGCCAATTTTCTAGACACTGGTAAAACATCGTCCACAAGCGGCCATTTTGTTGAAAACGAAAGTAGAAAAACGAAATTGGCGTGTTTGACTTCAAATGTAAGTTCATCTAAGCTGTAAGTGACAATGAACTGTTTCTAGTTCAACACATTATTGTGTTAGAACCGAAATAATAAATGCCTCCCGTATTTGAAGTCAAACACGCCAATTTTGTTTTTTATACTATCTTACCATGCATTGCACTGTATTGCTTGCAATAACTTATCCGATCTTAAATCATCATATCTTAACTTATCTTATCTTGCTTTACCTTAACTTGCCTTACATTGTCTTTCTTCACCTTACCCTATCTAACAGGAAATGATATAAAAGTGTAAAGGTGCAGAACTAGTTAAAGGATGAGAAATAACATGCGTCTGTATACAGTTATTGTGTGGACAGTGTGTACCGTGATCAAATCCCACTGGGACGAAACTGTTTTGATTTCTGTCCTCTGGCCTGTTTCGTCGGGCCCTTAAGGGTGTTTCTCTTGGTGCTCTGCCTTCTGCAAAGGCATTGAGTACATACGTTTTTTGTTCTCAAGGTTTGCTTTTTATATATTTATACACGAGCATTTTTGTGTTTTACATACCATGCCTTTTGTTTCCATTGCGTGTGTTAGAGATTCACCTAGCAGGGATTACTTTTATTTACACTGTCCTGTGACTTTGGAACATGGTGGGGGTAAGAGTGAGGTTGGGTGCGCACCATAAACCGGTTTAAGCTCCCCAGTGGTGTTTTTGCCACTGACCGTTCCAAGGCGGTGCCCCACTGTGTTCCTTTAATTGTTCGTTTTGTCCTCGTGTGTTTGCTTTGTATGCTAGTGTGTGTTGGTAGTGTATATGTGTGTGTGTACATGATTGTGTGTGTGTGTCGTTTGTGTGTGCGTGTGTGTGTGTGTGTGTGTGTTGGTGGTGTGCACTTCTGGGTGCTGTGGGGTTCGTTTTGGGGAGGCTGCGTTTTTGGTACGTGGCATTCCCTGTTTGATATTATTATTATTTTTTTTTCTTTTTGTAAGTTTTCCACGGGCATTCGATAAACACATTTATAATTTGGGTAGACTGACTGCCTTAGAATCTGATAAATTTAGCTTTATAGATAAAAATGTAGAATATTTTGTAACAGAAGCCGGATATTTTGAAATTTCTGTCGTCAACAAAACGCTAAAAGCTACAGGGGAGAACCCCGAATGTTTAAAGAACACATACAGCGAAACTTTGGTTGAAACACTCAGACTTAGGCGGCGTAAAGACAACGAAAGACGTTACTATACTCCAAGAAAGAAGATGGTCAACCTTATAAATACATAATATATTTATTTATTTTATAAGTGGCGCCAAGATTTGCTCAGCCGATGCCAAAAAGATTACAATACTTCAAGTCATAACTTTTTACGGGATGTGATACGGTCAACATATGGTTCCTACTCGAAACGGACGTTCACGATTGAACACACTGCTATTGAAGTAAAGGTCAGGTTGTTATTCCTTGTTGGAAAAGACGGTACTATTGAGTCCGATAGAACTACCAAGGATGAGAGTAGATCATGTGGAGACTTGGTGTATGCCGACTATACAGAATCGTACAAAAACTTGACAAGGAAAATGTTGATAGCATTTACATGTGTGTCGCTCAAATGTAAAGACGTAGATTTTGTCCTGAAAGTTGACGAAGATTGTCAATATTCCACAACTTACTAAAGACCTTCATCGGCGACCATATGGTATGAAAGGAGCTTTTTACGGACACTTATATACTAATACTTTGGTAAAATGAAGAGGGAAATGGGCTGTTTCATTGGATGAATTTCCCCTCAAATAGTATCCCTCTTACTTAGCAGGAAATTCGTATATGATACCTGGAATATAGTGTCACGTATGCTTGTGACATCTCAATATCTCTCTTATATGCCAACAGAGGACGCCTTTATTACTGGTTGCATAGCAAAATTTGTGCGAGCAAAACTAGTATCAATGCCAGGGTTTGCGTACTGGCTACAGTCAGCACCGGACGCATGCAAGTTTGTGAGGGAAAAGCAAGCATCGCCAAATAAAACTTTGAATAACTTGTAATTCATATTCAGGAACTTGTTCAAAATTGCATTCACGGAAAGCCATATCGAGGACTGAGGAGGCTAGTCCCTGCTTCGGCTGTGTTTTATCTTTTTTCTTCCCTAATTTCAAACGCTGTTTTTCTAATTCTATATAGATAGTTCTCTTTTTGATCGTGTTTCTAAAGTATGTAAACATATACTCAATATCGAACCAAATATATCGTCTTACTAGTATATGTATATCTTTTTTTGTAATCATAAGCTTTGTTTTGTTTGCTAAGAGTCAGTTAAGATCTTTCAAAATTGTACGAGTTCCATATACAAATAAAAAGGATAAAACTGATGATTTTTTGCGAATTAATTTCTTGCTTTTGTCAGGTGCATGAAATAATAAACGCCCTACAACAGTTGTCTGAAAGTTTGCAACATTGTGTGTACATTTTTTGCGCCGTTCACTAATACATAAAATTGCTAAAACGACTGTTAAAGTTACATTAGGGAAATATAGTAAACAGGAACATGTTATTAAATTCAATACATTAAAATATATGTTTAAGCACATTTTAGTCAACGGGAAGTAATAAAAAGATACAAGCGTTTTCTGTAAACCCTTCGAACATCAATCGTAATATTCTCGTAAAAAGGATTCAATTTACTGAAACAATTTACGAAATAAATACAAAATTTTCAAAAATTTGTTTTTGCCTTGATCAAGCTAAAGTCGGAACCTTAGAACTAACATATAGAATGTCAAAGTCGTGAAACCTGTGTGTGCAATTTCCTTAATGTCAGTCTTGTCCTAAATTCCTATCTACTTAGAAGAATAGATCTTAAAATATTGTACAATGGACATATTAACAAAAGATGATACTTTGATTCAATTTGATTCTAATCTACTACAACTTATATTACATCTGGCAACATTTCTATATCGACCATCTTCTATTTCTAGATTATAGGACAAACAATTTAACATTGCATGGGCTACTCTGTGTGCATTTTTTACAACATATAAATAACTTTCTTGAATAATGTGTTACTTAAACTGTTTGTAATACTCTAATTTAGAAGAAAACTAGTTGTCAACACTACTGCTGTAAAAACTGATCATACATTATCTGAACAACTGCATTTGTTTTAGTAACAGTTATTGCTGCATTAATTCACAAAATAGGAAAACTAAGCTCATTTAATAAGTTTCTGACATTATTAGACCAATTTTGTAACAATGATTTGTCGCTCCCTTGTTTTAGCATTAATGTATACATTGATGAATAAGGCATTTGCAAAGTTTTAAACTAGTATATTGAGGGGTGAAAGCGAAAAGGTTCTAAGTGCATTTTACAAATTTTTAAAGGAGAAACATAAAACTGTCTCAAATGTATTTAAACAGCAAATTCCACAATACAAGTAAATTCAATAAATTACTAATTAGACGAGATAATTGTTAAGATGTTACTTAAAACTGTTCCGCACTAAACATTTTCGATATTTGATTTTTATTTATAAAGCGAAATGGTTCTTAGTGACATTTTGACAGATATGAAGTACCTTGTTTTGAAAACATATTTTATAAAATGCAATATCTTGTCATTTTCTAATAATTCAGTAAAAAATATACCATAAACTTTCGGATAGATCTTTTTGCATAGACGCTTAGTGTTTTTGTTTTCCTATTTAATATGCGAAACAGTTCTAAGCGCTTTCTTAATTATTCATTTTATTAAATTTTACTTTTGGTTCAGTGGAAATTAAGAAAAAAAACAAAGGCTCATAAATGAAAACTGTTTATCTGTATTAAATGCTAGAAATAAAGCAATATAGACTTAATTGCATTAAATTTGTCTAAACAAATAGCACAAAATAAAATAAATATAACTGTATACATGTATTACCTTTTTCAGATTTGTTAATAATTGATCACACTGATGCAGAGTATTGTTTAACAATAAATGCAGCTTTTAGATGGTGTGAAAATATACAATAGGTGTATAACTGACCTTGCTAGTAATTAAATGATACGAATATAACAAATTAAACAAAAAGACACGGCAGTGCCACCAAAGCAGCTTGAAACGGCGCCTTGAGAAAAAACTTTGACTATCCCCTCTGCAAAGATTTTTTTTTGCTTAAACACTTCAAAAATTGAAGAGAAAAAAATTCTTAGATTTATTTTTAGTAACAGTGACCTTGACCTTGACTCTGGTGACTTTGACCCCAAACATATTTTTTGGCTAAATCAATTTAAAAACTTTAAAAAATATATTATTAGTAACAGTGACCTTGGCCTTGAGTGCGTATCCTTGACCCACAAAAACATTTTTTGCTTAAAACAATCTAAAAACTAAAAATAATAAAAACCTATTTTAGTAACAGTGACCTTGACTTTGACACTAGTGACCTTAACACAAAAAAATTGTTTTTGCTCAAAACAATCTAAAAACTAATTTAATAAATTCTATTTGGTAACAGTGACATTGACAATGACCCTAGTGACCTTGAATGAGTGACTCAAAGCATCCTCTCCACGCACTCTCCCAACACACCAAGTTTCATTACAATTGGTCACTCCTAACTCAATTTATTGAGACCATCTTTCTATTTTTAGTAACAGTACTCTTGACCTTGACCCTTGTGACCATAAATGCAATCCCAAGCTTCCTTTCTTCGGATGCTTCCTACACACCGAAATTCTTTGCAATGAGTCACTCATAACTTGAGTTATTGAGAGGAATTTATTTTTCTATTTTTAGTAACAGTGACCTTGACCTTAATTCTAGTGACCCTAAATGCAATCCCAAGCTTTGTCTTTACGGATGCCGCCTACACACCAAGTTTCATTGCAATTGTTTACTCTTAACTTGAGTTATTGAGCGGAAACCGTTTTTGTTATTTTTGGTCACAATGACCCTGACCTTGACCCTAGTGACCCAAAATGCAATATCAAGCTGCGTCTCTATGCAAGCGTTTTACACTATAATTCCTTGCAATTGGTCACTCCTAACTCAAGTTATTGAACGGGAACAAATGTTTGACGCCCGCCCGCGCGACATACGACATCGCCATTCTAATAAACAGTTTTTCTCTCTCCAAAAATCCTGCTTAAAAAGTCTGCAATGACAAGAAAACAATGAATTTGAAGTGAATAAAATCATTCATTCCTTCTCATAAGATATTAGATATTTTTGTAGACATACTAAGTGGACAGAAATACCAACATTTTCGGCTTATGAGCTTATATCTTTTCCAAAAAAAGCCCATAAGCTGGAGATATTATGAGCTATTCATATAGAAAATAGAACAAAAAAGGCCCCTAACCCTGATGTCAGTAAGCTGAAAAACCCTAAATGTTTGTTCGGACGGACAGTCACCACAGGCAAAACAGTATATTTCCCCAAGACTGTGATTTTAAACAATACTCACTGATAAATTGAATTACAAATCAACTAAAAGTTTATTCTAATATGTCTATGGTATATTATATAGTCAATTAGCACTCGGAAAAGAAGGCGGAATTACGGACATGGAAGTAGCTCCTTCCGACTTTTCTAATATACTACCGCGCAGAAACTCACCCCGGAGGTGATGTGCCTGGCGGAATAATTCACGAGGGTTCGCCTCCGGGGAATGCTTTAATTTCGATAAAGCACTCAAAGCCATAGATTATTTCTTAAACATGGTGAATTTTATGTTTTATAACCTAATTTCAAAGTAATATATTATATCAAAATGCAATAAATTTCATTTGCTTCATTTTAAATGCCTTCTATCTCTGACTGTATGGATCTTCAAGTGTTATTGCTTTGAATTAACTGACATTGAAGTTATGGTAAGTTTCTAGTTATAAAATGTTATTATATTTTTATTAGTTTTTCGAATGCTTCCCATATTCGGTATTGTTCAACAAGATAATCAGAATTATGATCACATGCCTTGTAACGTTTGGCTTTTTTAAATATTAGAGCTTCAATTTCATACATCCTTTTAGGCACCTGACATGTATTAAGACCATTTACAAATAAGGAAAAATTGGTTGATGAATTTATTTTCATTACGTCAATACATGTATAAAAGTTACCTCCCTTGTTTCGCATAAATATGTGAGTACAGCTCATGCATTTTCTGCTAGGTCGATAGATATAACATTCTGAAACAAAAGTGAATGTAGATTTACAACAGGCTTGCGCTCAGATCACTTGTTAGTTTATATGAACAAGATTTTAAACAATGTCATAGAGGCCCTGGTATTTTTTAACTTAATAATTCAGTTCTACTAGACAAAGAATTTCAACAAGAAATACGACAAAATATAAAAGACATTTCAGAACTCAATGCGGATGCAAAACCACTGGTACTTTGGGAACTGATAATAGGCACTATTAGAAATGTTAGTATTCGTTATTGCACAAATAAAAAGACAAATGATACACTAGGGAAAAATGATTTGATTAAATATATTGATGAACTAGAATTAGAAATTTCAAATGGTTGTATCAGTTGAAAATTTAAGAGAAGCAAATTAAAGTTAGAATAAATAAAAGATAAAAGAATTAATGGAATATATTCACGCTCAAGAGCAAAACATATTGAAGGTTTTGAAAAAAAAACTCAATTTAGAAAAGAAAAAAGTAAAATGAAAACTATGTCAAGATTAACCGTTAATAATTAAGATATTACAGATTCTAACGACATTTTAAAAGAAACAACACAAATTTATCAAACATTATATAAAAAGAATCAAATAAGTTCAGACGATAGTGACTTCTACCCAAATGATTCATCAATTCAAGGTGTGAGGGCATTTTAAATGAGCACGAGTGTGCATTTGTGTTATTAGATATGCAAAATACTAAAGCCCGGGTTGCGACGGTATTACTGCAGAATTTTAAAAGATATTTTAGCAAGATTTAAATCAATGCTATTTAAGGACAATTGATCATGCATATGAAACAGGCGATCTTTCACAATTACAAAAACAAGGAGTTATTACATTAATACCAAAAAGATAAAGATTTATGCTACCTGAACAACTGGTGACCAATTACACTGTTAAACATTGACTATAAAATTGCTACAAAAGCAGTCACAAATAGAATCAAAAGGTTTTACCAAAGACTATACCTTACAAACAGGGTTTATGAAAAATCGTTATATAGGTAAAAATATAAGGTTAATTTGTGACACACTAGATCATCTAAATGAACACAATTTACCAGGGTTGTTATTTTGAAAAGACATTTAATAGCCTAGATCATAGCTTTCTGTTTAAAACTCTAAGGTATTTCAATTTCGGAGAATCTCTTATCAAGTGGACTAAAACCTTTTACAATGATATGCAAACTACTGTGTCTAATAATGGCTTAACATCAGATTTCTTTCAAGTCGAAAAGGTTGTACGTCCAGGATGTCCACTTCCGCTTACCTGTTCATTATTGCGATTGAAGTTTTATCAATAGCAATAGACCGAAATAAAGAAATAGTTAGTGTCAACTTATATAATACAGATATACATATAATACAAAATCTTCTTTTGAAAATCTTATTAATACATTAGAAAAGTATGGAAGCATTTTAGGTCTCAAATTGAATGTAAACAAACCAATGGAACTACGAGTCGGGTCTCTTAAAAATGACAACATAGTTTATCATAAAGACAAAAAGTTTAACTGGACATCAGAAACACTTGGTATTGTCTTCGAAAATGATAAAAGAAAGTTCTTATTTTAATTTCAAATTCAAGAATATCAGAAGCTACATTAGTCCTGAAATTCTGACAAAAACATGATTTATCATTACTTGGAAAAATAAAAGTTTTAAAACCTTTCATTTTTCCAAAATTACTGTATCCACTGACCGTTCTTCTAATCCTCCTGAAAATACTATAAATGAAATAAATAGACTATTTTTTCAATTTCTGTGGGATAATAAACCAGATAAAAATCTCGAAAATAATTAGACTGGAAATTAATAAAGGGGGGTTAAATGTGATTGATTTTAAAGCAAAATTGAATACAATAAAATGCAGCTGGGAGTACAGAATATTTGATGAAACTAACAAAGGCTACTGGAAAAACTGTTATAGACATGAACTTAAAAGATGGGGTGGTAAACTGGTATTTGAGTCTAATTTTCAAGAAAAAAAAACGTTGATAAAATGTTCAAAATTAATTTCTTAATAACATAGTTACTAGCTGGACAATAATTAATTTTAGCACAAAAATAGATAACATACCAAAAGAAATAATTTCGATTAACTCTAATATTAAATTGAGAATAAAACAATTATTTATTCAGAAGATTCCCAGCGCGTCTTTTTCACGGCTGTTGCCGTTTCACTAATGAGCGAAGTATGTCATTGTCTGAATTCTTTGATTTAGTTTAAATTGAAATGTAAGTGTCGATGTAACTATTGCTGATCTGTTTTATCAATATAAAATCTACAGTTTAATCAAAGTTGACACGGACATTGATATAATAAACATACTGTACATTAATAATTTCTCTAGATTTTAATGTAGATCTATCCCGGCCCTGGATATTTTAATTTTGATATTTGTCCCGTTCAAGTTTTCGTTTACTAATAGTCAGAGACTATGTTGATCTCTGCTATTGAGTTCTATTTCTTTTAGGCTACAAGAATCTCCAGAGTGAAGAAGCGTAGATGATTACAACAAAACACAGTCATTTATTCGGAGCGGCACTGTGGTTTGTTGATTTAACATCGTGCGTAGTCCTTAAGTCGTGAATGTACGATTTCCCGTATTTTTCATAAAATAATTCTCGGCTTCGCACATCCGGGTGCTGATAATTTATTTACATTCGGGTAAGGTGATTCCTCGGTTTAAATCATACTGGTGTTTAACCATCTTTAATTTTAATTAAAGCGCTGGAGGCACTGAAAATGTTCGGTCTGATAAGGATTGGTATTTAGGAGAGGAATGTTGAACACATTTTAAGTGGAATATCTGACTACTTGATGTAACAGCATATTGAACAATGTAACGGACGGTGAGATTACTCATAGGTAAAGTGGTTAAAAAAGCTTAAACTTCTCAATTATTGAGAGTCATGAGATCGAGCCCCGCTACTGACCACGCCTCTTTATGTGAGAAAGTTTGCAGTTTTTTTAAGAAGATAATAGTTATAGTACTGGTCCTTACCAGGAATAATCGTAAGATTAATTGTCCGCCTGTAAATAAGCGTACATGTAACTGATATATATTTCCTTTGACGTAGATCTTTTTTCTAGACTAAGTAATGAATAAAGAACAAAGTTAGAATATTTAATACATAGTATACATTGTACTGAGCACTTAAGCACGACTTACAACGTCATTTTTTCACCATCGTAAACATTAAGACAACACATTTCTTTAATATCGACATGAAAATTAATGATCGATTGCATTTATGGTAT
>JAFMSR010000891.1:0-38955 GCA_022818135.1 Saxidomus purpurata | reverse complement strand
ATATGCCTGTTGCCACCAGAGTCAAAAATAAACGAGAACTGCAGTAAAGCGTTGAGGAAATCACCGGCTTTGACGTCAACTTTTCCTGAAAAAACTCCGCGCATGGACGAAACGCGGTAGGCATTCAGACTTTACGAGGTGCATCTGCTCTACTTATCCACCTAGTTCCACCCGCGGGTCTTCAACTTCTCTCAACCTTCCATCTCTTTTGTAGCAAAGTCTTTAAACAGCTTATCCTGCAATGTTGTGGGCGTTTTGCTGACTAAGCTAATGTAAAGGCTATATCCTCAGTGTAGACATCATTGTCCTAATTTACAGGAAAGTTTGGAGCTGTGAATTGAGTGAAAGATTTTAAGCAACGTGTCTTAGATGAATGTAATTAGAAAGTGGTACTCTTTCACGGATAAGTGCCTGTATAGCATTGTACTTGCCTGCCATGTTTCCTGCGCCATCATAGCACTGGTCCCAGATCAAATATCTAGGCCGGAGCCTTGTAGATGTCCAAGTATGTCCTGTGCTAAATATACCCCTTCTAAGACTTGCAAGTGACAAACCCCAAAAACTGTTCACGAACGGCATGCTTCTATTTTACCTTTGATACAAAACGAATGCAAACAGCGAGTTCCTTTCTTGAACAGTCAGTTGCCTCTCAGCCATAATAGCAAAGAGACTAGATACAGACAGATAAGAGTGTACGGACAATCTGATCAGCGCAGATATTGGGCGATGTGACGTTGTTGGTATGCCAGAATTTCGTCATTTCTTGCCTTGTTCGCAGAATTGCCTACGCTTATTTTTGTCCTCACATGTCCTCTGATAGCAACGTTCTGCTCTAGGGAGCCAGGGTTTCATTAATTTCATATAAAAATGTAGCACATGCCTGTTTCGCTCCACTGTACATCTGATAGATGATTACAATGCTGTTTACTGGAGGGAGCCTTGCCGAGGATTCATCAACAAAGTTTTCAACAAGAATATAAAAGCCTCTGTTATTTTCAGACAATGCATGGGTTTTCACAAACTTTGAAAAGGTTTTCAAGTCGTTGACAGTAGTCCTTATGAATGTTTTTTCCTTCTCACCTTTTAAAACAACAGACGACAACAAGCACAGAACACATCATCCGTGTTCAAGGAGTAACGTAACCACGTGTACACGGACAAACAGCTAAAGGCCTGACCTATGACCTTTCTCTTACTGGACGAATTCTTTACCAACTGAGGTACACAGCCGCTAACACATTTCCATCCCTGTTCAGAACTTAGTCTTATACCGCATTATGGATGGATTGATGGATGGATGGATGGATGGATGGATGGACGGAGGTGGGATAGAAGATTATGGTGAAGCCCCAACTTTCTTTAGAGGGGCTGATTACCTATAAACAAGTAGACACGTGTTAATTGGGATATTCAAACGATAAGCACCTTTCATATGTTAACTTCATTCTAATACACCTATGAGAATTGAGATTTTTAAATATAAGTTCATCTTTCGTTGAACCTTATTGATAATGAACAATAGCACTTAGAGATCTGCAACCTGTTCGATTATGTAGACCTACCTATGTGTCCTATTTTATAAATGCTTCTCAGTGCAAGTGTCTTAACCACTAAGCTATGCGGCCAATTGTTCATATACACTTATCTATGCTTATTTTCCTCTGGAAATACTTAACCACAACGAAATAAGTAAATCATGTTTTCCGGCTACGGTATTTCTATGAAAACATACTCATTTCACCGTGCACAATGCATTTCGGTATTTTGTGACCGGGCAGATTGATCATGGTGTTAGGAAGGAATAGACGTAGCTGGAGGTATATTTATTAAGCTGAGAAGCGACTTAGAACATATATACGACACAAAATGTTATTTAATAAAGATTAAGGTTATAGTATAATGTATTATAATATTATTTGTCCTATAATGAATAATAGAATACTTAGAAAATGATCCTTTCTTTTTGTCTGAAATTGTACATTCGAAACTCTTAATCAGTTTATCGAATGTAAAAATGGCCTTCAGTTTTTATTGCAGATTTGGGCGTTTCATCTTTTTTTTTTTGGAAACGAAGTGTAGGCCTGGCCTACCGAGCCTAATGGAGCTACGCCGGTACTGTTGCATAAGAGTCTATTCGTCCCCCTTCCATTTTTAGTAATCTTAAAGAAAGTTCCTTGCAGAAATAAAGGTAAAGGCAATACCAAATACTTTATAATACAGGAAGTAAATTGTTACAATATTGTGCAGGGGGAGACAACTCTGTTGATCATGTTTTATACGTTACATTGTATATAAGTTAAGTTGTCTTTGTCCAATACATACTCTGCATATCTTTATAAATATATATGAATAAAAAGAGACACAAAAATATAGATGATAAAAAGGTACAAGTCCAGTAGTCTAGAGAATCTCTTCTCTAAATAAAAACCCGATAGAAACAGTGCAGCTTCTTGTAAAATCCCAGACGTTAATATCCATTGAGAACTTTTTGTTTCAGTGGTGAGAGCATAGAATAACGTTAAGTAGATAATATGACAGTTCTTGAGAATTTTGACAATAAATGCCTTTTGCCCTGTACTATGTGGCAAGTCCTCTGTGAAAATCTATCATGATTATGTTTTCTCTTTAGACGTGAATAACCTGTACCAGCCTAGGTTACGACTACTCTAACCGTTAGGCTCTGTTGTCACTACACTTTTCGTTTAGTCAATTTTCTTTTAATATTTGATTACATGTAAATACGGGTCTTAATAAGAGTGGGCAAATCCGCGTGATTACTGGTCAGGTAATTTCGAATTGCGATATTGTAAAATAAAGCTTTCCTGATTTTTTTTTATTATTATTTACAATGTTATGAATAATAACAATTACCACAACTACAACGATGACAATAACAATGATAATATTTTATTAACATCAAAATCATTATTATTTATAAACTCAACCTCTGAATTATCATGCACAACAGTATGCATGGACCTGAATCTACAACATTTAAGCATACCACACTAATAATGTTATTATTATTATTATTATTAAATTATTATTACTAATACTATTATCATTAACTATGTTATGATTATTAACGCCATTTTTATCAATATTCTTAATTTCATCAGTATTACCATCATTATTATCATATATTATCAGTATTTTAATTAACATTGTTGTCATAATCATCATTATCGTTATCATTATATTTACAATAGCCAAAGATGATCACGCACATCTGTAAGCATGGACTTGATTCAACGGGAAAACGGGATTATGACAAAAAGAAATTTATAGATCAATCCACTATTAGTTTTGGTTTTCGTGGGACAGTGCAAGACACAGAATGTGTCCCGTTCCAGAGACACCCCTGGTTCTTTAACATGCCCGGGGTACAGCATCTTTACATGTGACCTCGGGTTTTTAAGTCTCATCCGAAAGACCATTAGTGATGTTAGTGGAGATGCGTGCGATCGAACCTGCGATCACTGGATTACAAATCCAGCGCGTAACCACTATACTACTGATCCGCTCCGATTCCCTGTATATAGCGACATGAAAATAGCATCGTATCGTATATTAAGGTTTTATCGTTGGTACCGGTTTCCAATATGACCAACGCCCCCAGAAGAGGTTAGTTATTTTAGGTTTCGGAGGATAGCGCAAGATACAGAAAGCGTCCAAATTCCAGAAACACCTCTGGTTCTTTATCATGCCAGGTGTATAGCGCCCATACATGGGACCTCGGAATATGTCTCATCCGAAAGACTGTTAGTAATTTAAGTTGGTCAGCCCCTGGAAAATAGCATTTGATTTGATTTGAAAGAGACTTTATCAAGGTCCGTCCAAAAGCTAAATTTTTACCTTATGTTTTGGATGAGACCTCGGCATGTCTCCCTTCATGCCTAGAAAAGTAGAATTTTGAAGCCGAAAAGAGGAGAGATTTACCTGACTGCAATTTCCAGTCAGTTTTACCCAAAGATTTGGGAAAATAGCATACTCCGACTGTCTCTTTATATAGTGACATAAAAATAGCATACGCATACTGACCAATCAAATGCTATTGTTTTAAGAGGGAGGCAGATGAAGACGTTTTTGATAAAATAAAAATAATGATAACGATACAACTGAATATTATAAAAAAAGACATAATTTCATGCTACACACAGATGCTTTGAACAAACAAATGGATGTATGTGATGAAATAACGAGCAAAAAACTGATCGGTGTCAGCAATAATTAAGATTTGAAGAACGAAACCAAATACTGTCAAAGGCAATGAATTATCTAAACGAACTAATTAAATTTATCTAAAACATTTAACTAACAAGAATGTTCAAGAGAAGCTTGAAACATTCGGCTATGTTTTGGTGCAGAGGCTTTTAATGTCACAAAATTACGGCTGTTAGATACATACACCATATAATTGTTATATTTGGCGACATATATTCGTCTGCTTCAATTTAAACTGCAATCTAGTGTAAGGCATTAAATAGAAAACAGTTTGAAACAGAAAGCTATGGATTATAAATCTAGGTCATAGAAAATCCCATCCATCTATTGGTGACTACAAGTCAGAGAATAATCAAAGAGACATTTATTTAAAAAGCGTTTTAAAGCACTCCAATCCACATATTATTTCGATTCTTATAAGCCAAATTTATGAAAACTAACTCGAGTAATACGGACCTTTTTCAGTGCGGCGTTAATGTTTAAAATGGCATAAAAATATGGGCTGTTGGAATTCCCTCCCTAGTCGGTCAACCGTTCAAGACCGACTAGGGAGTGAATTCCAACAGCCCATATTTTTATGCCATTTTAAACATTAACGCCGAACTGAAAAAGGTCCGTATTACTCACGTTAGTTTTAAATAAATGTCTCTTTTGACTTATTATGCAAACTTATTTTATATCATATATAGCTATATTATACAAACTTATTTTATATCATATATAGCTATATTATACAAACTTATTTTATATCATATATAGCTATATTATACAAACTTATTTTATATCATATATAGCTATATTATACAAACTTATTTTAGTTTAATCATCTAATACACAGAATATATAAAATACAACACTAAGCAGAAGACGTAAGATTTTAGAACTTTACAAAGCAGACATGCAAATTAAAGTGTATCGCTAAACTGAGCTGCACAACGTTTAAACGTGGAGTGATAACGTCAGTGTGATGACATAGACGTTGCATTCATTGTTTTGTCACCCGGAATCAAAAACACTGCGTTACGGTTAATCCTGAGTTTTCTTGGCGTTTTTAAAGGAAAACCAGGTGAAGGTATTCTAATGTTCAACTGTCGCAACCAAAAATAATATTGAGGCTCTTAATCACAAATATTTCATGTGACTGATGTATTAATACAGATATTATTTCTATTTGTATATTTTATTTTTCTGCGCGGGAGTAAATTAGAAAAGCTGGAAGGAGCTGCTTCCATGTCCGAAACTCCTACGCCTACTTTGCCGAGTCCTTTAATCATACTAAAGCACTCGAGTTGACTTTAGGAATACCGTATGCAAATTAGAATTATTCATATCATACTTGTCTGTCACGTCTATAAGGAGAGGATAAGCTAAATGAGATTTAGTCTCAAGACTTTCATCTAATGCACTTTCTGATAAAATCTGTAAACCGACCAAATCCGCCACGTAGACAAAAGATCACAGACATAAGATGTCATATTTTTCACTGAATCAGACAAATAAATTGAAGTATTTACATTCTGTGCTTTATATACTTTCTGTCTCGGAAGACAAAGTGAGGGTATAATAGATTTTACTACTTCCAAAGGGTTATTATGTCGTATATTGTCTAGCTTTATCGTAGTTGTATGCAAAGAGAGGATATATATACAATGTATCAGATGTACACTGTATGTATGATTATATCCGTGGCTCGTTCATTTTACAAAATGTACCACTTAACAACTTATAAAAGGACACCGAATAGGAAGTCATAAGAGAAACTAGACATAAATGCATCAGAGCAGGGTAATTATAGTATACATAGCTTTATTATTCCAACTTGCATCTCAAAACTCTATTCAAGTCAGTAAACTGACATTTGATGACAATTTACACATACATGCAATACATCGTGTGTTAATGTGAGTTGTTACAATCACATAAAGTTTAAAAAAAACTTCAACTTTAAATGTTAGTGCATAGACACGCATGGGAATTCAAAGAAAGAAGTGTGCGATACTAACAATAAACAGCCTACATGTATATTGCTGCCATAAAACCCAAAAAAGATAAACAACATCGAGAACGAAAAAAGGATCAGTGCTTATAAAACTTCTGTAGTACCCAACAGTACCATAACACACTTATGGTCAGACTTTTTTGATCGATGGATCAAACATATTTGAAATTGTTTACTTCGTTTGCAGTCTTTCCCATCTTGTTGATTTATGATTTTCGTATCAGTTTATTCATTCTAATTTCATCGAGCCTGTAAGTATTTCTTATATAAATCATTGATGCAATTTTGCCTACAACCAATAATGTACCTCAGCATTACACTACAGTTCAATCCATAACTTCGGGATGCTTGCTCTTAGTCGGAGAACAGATAACCAGTTGATATAAATGCATCATAGAATGTTTTCTTAGGACAATGAGAGAATGACCAATTTGTAGAGCCTGTTTTTGCACGTCTGTAAAATATACTAGAAGATAATGACTTTTATACAACGCGTTGCAGTTGGGTTTGCCCGCACGCTATCTTGGCAATCATTACAGTTATAATCTTACGTCACTCACAGCGCGAATTTGAAACTATTATTAGAGCTAGTTTATAGGTTAACTCCTCCCCATTCAAGGACATTTAGGTACGAGCGTTCACGTCGTCAATTTGCTCCGCCCAAAAACTTACACGGTAAGCTACTGAACGATCTTCACTTAAGTATTTTAATGCAAGTGGCAATCAGTATTTAGTAAGGTTGAATATAGGGTTCTTCGCGTATTTTGGAGTGACTTTGAGAGAAATTATATAGATCTAGACTATTTTATTTAAAATGTTGATTAATACTCCTTTAAACGAGATCTCTTTTAATCACAGCGATTGAGCTACGGTATCATTCATTGCATTTAATTTAAGTGTACTACAAAGGAAGAGTCCCATTTAAAACCACCGAAATAGGGGTGTACCCGTCGTTAGTACAGGTCCGTCGTAAGTTTATGAATTATAATACAGGTAAATTATGTTTGCGGACCTTTACATAATTCATAATGACGTCTGGTGAACAAAAAAATATCGTAATGCTTTTTTTTCATAAAATGCGTTTTCAGTCTGTTTCTCATACAAAATGTCAACGAAACCAACTAAATTTACGAAATTATCAATATTTGAGTACATCGATAATTGATATAGCAGCACCTATCTGTAAACGTGAAAAATAGGTTTGTCTCCGGCAGTACTGGAACTCTGAACCTTTATTTCGCAAAGCGTCACCACAAAAGCAAGGTCATGGACAAGAGTAGAAGTGTCGTATTCTACTGACATACTTGTATCTAGTGCCGTATTCTACCAACATACTAGTATCTAGTGTCGTATTCTACTGACATATCACGTGCATCTGAAAATGCTTGCCTGCCAAAATCTTAACTTGTATACAAGTGAATTTACGGTCATTTTCTGTTGTGTTATCACAACCAAGTTTCCTTTCTATACTGCAGACAGTGAACACAGATATTTTCGCTTATGAACTGTGTTTTTACTTTCAAAGTCAATGGTTTCTCCCTTCCTTCAATCTTCGGAGTGGGGTCGGGTTGTTTAGTCTGAGAAAAAATTCCAAACCAATGAACAGAGACGTAGTTACTTCGGACATAAAAATGAAATGGCAGGCATGGCAGTCGGACCGGTAGTTTATTGACGATTATCTAATTGATTGTACTTTATCTCATACATTTACATGTATTTCCATTCTTTTATATGCCAACCCATAAAGTGTATGTTGGATGTCTAACAGTAAACTGTTACAGTTCGCAAGATGAGTGTAGGATACTGCACTCTGACCAATGCAATTTACAACCAGGTGTCACGCATGAGCGAAATGTTGGACACATGACTTCAGAGTTACACGATTACTCAAAACATTGTTTAACTCTATGACTAACTACAATTTTTTCGGCTATTGTTCACTTTTTGGTGCAGAAACATTCGACCAATGATAAAGAAAACATTTAAAGAATCTGCGGGAGTCAAACATTTTGTTTTGCACTGACCGCTGTCTCGTCAGTGTCACTGAAGTAAAATGTACACACTAATCTTAGACTAATAAATCCTTGATATACTTATGCACACTAATTTATTTCCAGTGTCAATGGCTATCCACATATCCATAATTATGATAATCATTAGTAAAGTTCTAGGACATATGATTAACTCACGCATGCACGCGAGACGGTGAACTCACAAGAAGTTTTCGGAAAGACATTTAATGTACACATGTAGCAATGCATAGTAATGTATATAGTAATTTGTACGTATACGAGAACTTGTGCATATTACTTATACTTAAAATAAACAAAAACAAGTTATATGTGACGATTATGTTGGTGGAGTGCTGCTGTATATGTCCAACCGATAGTACAGCAGGGGTGTGGAATTCCTATGTCCGACTTGTGTGACACGGGATTTTCTGCCGTCGGACAGGCGGATTTTTCTGTCCCGGTTGTCCGCTTTGAGGGGAAAATGAGAAACGAATAAATAATGTACGAAAGTCATGTTTACGCCGAGACCCTCTAGATATATTTGCACTAGATTCTATTGGGAAAACCTTTTTAATTTTGAGAGCGCGCTGGTTGTGTTTTTCTGTTTTTTGTATGTACATGTATTCCCTCGTGGATTAGCCCCAATATTTCGACTGCAAGACAGACCCATTTTACAACTGACGTTACATCTAGTCTGTCTTTGCTAAGGGCGGCCATCGTATATAGCAAAAAGCTCTTGCGCACAATTAGTTGGGCTACTCGTGGAGGTACGCAGTAAAACTTTCATAGTCCATTTCGTATGTTTGGAGAAAGTTCCATCTAGCTACTCCATTGTAATTAAAGTGCACATTAATATCTACAATATCCGATATTGATTCTGTCATGACTTTAATTTTTTCTTTCCACGTTTTTCGGATCAAATGAGTGCATGAATGCGGTTTAGGCAGAACGTGACGTCAGAATCAAATAAAGACTGATCGCATGCGCCCCTATTTGGCCTTGTCATTGAAAGTACGGAGGGGAGGAGTTAACCGATATATACATGCTCTATTAATAGTTTCAGATTCGCCTTTGTGTGACGTAAGATTGTAACTTTATTGATTGCTAAAACAGCGTAAGGGCAAACCCAACTGCAACGCGTTGTAAATCGCTTTCTCACCCAAAGTTGAGCTGATATTTTTCTGACTGTTACTGTAAATCTCTTTTACAGAGGGCTGTTAAGTATTTATCAAAATCAAACTTGACAGTTTCAAAACGTTGTGAGATAGCCACTCTGTTTCGTGTTAATTCATTCCCAAGTGGTTTTTAGAAAAACTAGTATAATGACTGAACTAAACAAGAGAGCCAAGATGACCCAATATCGCTCACCTGGCTACCATTAGCTATAATGCAAAGTAATCAATAGTAGAAAGGGTCAATTTTGACCCGGGGAACATGATTTGAACTTCTTGGAATATGTCAACCAGGCAATGATGCAAGCCAAATATCTAAGCTCTATGCTTTGTGGTTTCAGATGTAAAGATTTTTTAAAGATTTTCCTACATAAGCACATATAAAAACAAGTGACCCCTGGAAATCTTAGTAGAGGTCCGCTTGGCTATCCTGCATGCTAAATATCTAAGCTCTATGCCTTGTAGTTTCAGAGATGAAACTTTTTAAAGGTTTTCCTATATAAGTATATGTAAAAACAAGTGACCCCCTTCCTCTCGCCCCCCACCCCGCCGTGCGGGATCAACTTTTAATCGGGGGTCATAATTTTAACAATCATGGTACAAGTGTACTACATTTTGTGTAAGTAATGTCACATGACCAATACCTAAGCACTAGGCCTTCCTGTTGTTGAGAAGATTTTAAGTTTTTCCTTTGAGTTCTGCATGGAATGGAATTATTTGAACAACTATGAAAGGGTTTTATGCAAGGAACATCCCTGCCAATTTATATCATCATAGGTCTAGTTGTTTCAGGAGATGTTGTTTGGAGGAAATTGTTAACGGACGTACGATGGACGCCGGACGGAATGTGATCCAAAACTTAGTGTCAGGTGAGCTAATAAAAGCGAAGGATAATACCTTATATACTCTATAAGACAATGTAATAAAATCTTCAAAACACGACATTTAATCCCTTAGCAATATGGAAGTATCAGTAAACTTCACTCTATGTATGCCAAAACTCTGGTGTCATTTATTCCAAAACATTTAATGCATTTCTTTGACATGAAGTAGTAATTTATCATTTCAGGTTGCCTGAATACGCACCATTGGTTGCGTCCAATCCTTAACTATAGGGAGTTAGCAAGAAATTGTAAGTGACCCACTATGTACCCGATATTATCAATCTTGCACAGTCTAAACTGTCATAGGAAACTCTGCTTATAGCAACTTTCTGTCTCAAATGACCGTTCATTTTCCATCTAGTGCATTTTTCTATTTATATGAACTGTCTTACATGTCTAGTGAGCGTTTAACTTTGCTCCCCAAACAGATGAAGCTATTTATTTCTCCTTCCTGCTAATTGTCACTAATTAGATTTAATTATTTAACTGTCTATTTTTGGTACTAGAGATAATTGCAACGGAAATAGAAAGAACTTTGATCACACTAGACCAAACGATTGTTGCTAGTTAAAGCTGCTCGCTCTCAGATTTTGGTGAACAAATTAGGTTCTTCAAACTGTATGCAAATAACGTATTTAAGAACATATGGTCATATAAAAAAGGCACCAGAATAAATTCCTGTCACTGATTTTTTTAAATCAGAAAGAGAAATAAACATTTTTTAGTGTTACAACGCGTTGCAGTTGGGTTTGCCCGCACGCTATCTTGGCAATCATTACAGTTATAATCTTACGTCACTCATAGCGCGAATTTGAAACTATTATTAGAGCTAGTTTATAGGTTAACTCCTCCCCATTCAAGGACATTTAGGTACGAGCGTTCACGTCGTCAATTTGCTCCGCCCAAAAACTTGCACGGTAAGCTACTGAACGATCTTCACTTAAGTATTTTAATGCAAGTGGCAATCAGTATTTAGTAAGGTTGAATATAGGGTTCTTTGCGTATTTTGGAGTGACTGTGAGAGAAATTACATAGATCTAGACTATTTTATTTAAAATGTTGATTAATACTCCTTTAAACGAGATCTCTTTTAATCACAGCGATTGAGCTACGGTATCATTCATTGCATTTAATTTAAGTGTACTACAAAGGAAGACACCGAAATAGGGGTGTACCCGTCGTTAGTACAGGTCCGTCGTAAGTTTATGAATTATAATACAGGTAAATTATGTTTGCGGAACTTTACATAATTCATAATGACGTCTGGTGAACAAAAATATATTGTAATGCTTTTTTTCATAAAATGCGTTTTCAGTCTGTTTCTCATACAAAATGTCAACGAAACCAACTAAATTTACGAAATTATCAATATTTGAGTACACCGATAATTGATATAGCAGCACCTATCTGTAAACGTGAAAAATAGGTTTGTCTCCGGCAGTACTGGAACTCTGAACCTTTATTTCGCAAAGCGTCACCACAAAAGCAAGGTCATGGACAAGAGTAGAAGTGTCGTATTCTACTGACATACTTGTATCTAGTGCCGTATTCTACCAACATACTAGTATCTAGTGTCGTATTCTACTGACATATCACGTGCATCTGAAAATGCTTGCCTGCCAAAATCTTAACTTGTATACAAGTGAATTTACGGTCATTTTCTGTTGTGTTATCACAACCAAGTTTCCTTTCTATACTGCAGACAGTGAACACAGATATTTTTGCTTATGAACTGTGTTTTTATTTTCAAAGTCAATGGTTTCTCCCTTCCTTCAATCTTCGGAGTGGGGTCGGGTTGTTGAGTCTGAGAAAAAATTCCAAAGCAATGAACAGAGACGTAGTTACTTCGGACCTAAAAATGAAATGGCAGGCATGACAGTCGGACCGGTAGTTTATTGACGATTATCTAATTGATTGTACTTTATCTCATACATTTACATGTATTTCCATTCTTTTATATGCCAACCCATAAAGTGTATGTTGGATGTCTAACAGTAAACTGTTACAGTTCGCAAGATGAGTGTAGGATACTGCACTCTGACCAATGCAATTTACAACCAGGTGTCACGCATGAGCGAAATGTTGGACACATGACTTCAGAGTTACACGATTACTCAAAACATTGTTTAACTCTTTGACTAACTACAATTTTTTCGGCTATTGTTCACTTTTTGGTGCAGAAACATTCGACCAATGATAAAGAAAACATTTAAAGAATCTGCGGGAGTCAAACATTTTGTTTTGCACTGACCGCTGTGTCGTCAGTGTCACTGAAGTAAAATGTACACACTAATCTTAGACTAATAAATCCTTGATATACTTATGCACACTAATTTATTTCCAGTGTCAATGGCTATCCAAATATCCATAATTATGATAATCATTAGTAAAGTTCTAGGACATATGATTAACTCACGCATGCACGCGAGACGGTGAACTCACAAGAAGTTTTCGGAAAGACATTTAATGTACACATGTAGCAATGCATAGTAATGTATATAGTAAATTGTACGTATACGAGAACTTGTGCATATTACTTATACTTAAAATAAACAAAAACAAGTTATATGTGACGATTATGTTGGTGGAGTGCTGCTGTATATGTCCAACCGATAGTACAGCAGGGGTGTGGAATTCCTATGTCCGACTTGTGTGACACGGGATTTTCTGCCGTCGGACAGGCGGATTTTTCTGTCCCGGTTGTCCGCTTTGAGGGGAAAATGAGAAACGAATAAATAATGTACGAAAGTCATGTTTACGCCGAGACCCTCTAGATATATTTGCACTAGATTCTATTGGGAAAACCTTTTAATTTTGAGAGCGCGCTGGTTGTGTTTTTCTGTTTTTTGTATGTACATGTATTCCCTCGTGGATTAGCCTCAATATTTCGACTGCAAGACAGACCCATTTTACAACTGACGTTACATCTAGTCTGTCTTTGCTAAGGGCGGCCATCGCATATAGCAAAAGCTCTTGCGCACAATTAGTTGGGCTACTCGTGGAGGTACGCAATAAAACTTTCATAGTCCATTTCGTATGTTTGGAGAAAGTTCCATCTAGCTACTCCATTGTAATTAAAGTGCACATTCATATCTACAATATCCGATATTGATTCTGTCATGACTTTAATATTTTCTTTCCACGTTTTTCGGATCAAATGAGTGCATGAATGCGGTTTAGGCAGAACGTGACGTCAGAATCAAATAAAGACTGATCGCATGCGCCCCTATTTGGCCTTGTCATTGAAAGTACGGAGGGGAGGAGTTAACCGATATATACATGCTCTATTAATAGTTTCAGATTCGCCTTTGTGTGACGTAAGATTGTAACTCTATTGATTGCTAAAACAGCGTAAGGGCAAACCCAACTGCAACGCGTTGTACCATTGTAATTTACTGATAATCTCCATGTGCTAAAAAAATCTTTTCAGTGTCTGGGCCAATTATATTCTGATCAAGCTCAAAGCATAATAAGAGGTGTAAGTGTGTGCATCATGTCAATTCTTTTAAGTATCAACCAATGAAAAGCCATTTATGAAAACCTCAATGCGATTTTTCACTAATTTTGTCAACAAATAACAAATACAATAGTCCATTCTAGCAGCAGTGGCAGCATTTAGTTTAAAATATATAAAGCAATTTTTTTATTTCGTAATTACAAAATACATTTCGTATAAACGAAATAACATTTCGTTTTTACGAATTACATTTTATTTTTACGAAAGAACATTTTGTTTTAACGATATAAATTTCGTAATTACGAAATAACATTTCTGTTTTACGACATAGCATTTCGGAAAAAGAAAAAAACATTTCGTGTTACGAAAAGAAATTCCTAAAAAATGAAATAACATTTCGAAAAAACGAAATAACATGTCGTTTAAACGTAATAATATTTCGTTAAAACGAAATAAAAATATTTCGTTACATTTCGTAAACTCGAAATAAGATTTCGTACAAACGTAATGCGATTTCGTAAAAACGTAATAAGATTTCGTAAAAAAACAAAACTGTTTTCGTAATTACGTAACACATTTCGTAAAAACGAAATAACATTTCGAAATTATGGTAAAAGATTTCGTAAAAACGAAATAATTACGAAATATATTTCGTTATTACGAAATAAAAAAAAGTATCTCATGTCACTGGTCTCAACCTTAAGAATCTTTTAAATCACTGTGACAATGTGCATTGTCTTTCCTAACATACATGTACAGAATGGGCGCATTCAATTGGCCATTTTCCGTTGAGTATATCCTGATATCCACCTTTAAAGATTACTCAACGATTTCCCAGTCGAATGATAACCGTTACTTAATAATATTAATTTCATTGCGAAGTTTCTGAGCGCAGATTCAAGTTCGTTGCGTTCGCTCAGTATTGTTAGACGAACAGTCATACCTCGAAAAATGATTGGTTACAATTTAGTAGGCGGGAGAATGCCTGATTGAAATAATAGCTATCATTTTCCAGTACACGCAATGACTCTATGACAGCTAAAGAAGCGTTTCAAGTACATTACATAAGTAGAGGCACCAGTGTCAGAAAAGTTTTTATCGCTTTATGAAAATTGTACATTGTAAATTCATGGAACTCACACAGGATTAAGTCACTGTCAAATAAAGTGTCACGAACTTGTAAGTTTCTCTGATATGTTATAAAATAATCGGAACCAAACAAATTCACGTCATTAACGTATTTGAATACACTTTGTTAAGGCCTTTTGGTGATAACAATCACGCCAGTAATTTTTTTCGATGTATAAATTTTCCAAGCTATTTGATAAAACGTTGAATACTTAACTTTGTGTAAACTCGATTTGCATGACCAATATTGGGTTTGAATCTGTATCCTCTTTGTCAATAATGAAATAAAGTTCTCTATGTCAAATGGAATTGAAAGCAAGTACATGCACTTGCATTAAAGGGGGACTATCTTAAATGAATAGATTTAGTTAAAGAAATTTTTAAATGAACAACAACTGAAGTGTTATTTTTTCCATTAGGCTCTTACCGGGGGTTTAGATTAAATGTCTTATTTTGCAAATGTCGCAGCAATAATTTCTTGACATGAGAAAATGAAAGATTTTTTTTGTGAAAAATGGGACAGAATCTTGATTGTCAAGGGCAGTTCTTTTTAACTTGAAATTAATGTATATCTAGCTGGACTGAAAATTTAAGGACTGAGGACTGATAGTTTGTTGATCACATAGCCGCTTTCAAATTGGTCAGTGTTAGAGTGTTTCGATTATGGACAACAATATAGCAAGTAGATTGAACCCTTTTTTTATCATTCTATAATTGTATGAAAGATGCAATATATCATGTCAACTCCATTGGTTTATATGTACTAAGTCACACTTAGACTGTGTTTTGTTTAAAAAGAAATTATGAAAAAGAGATGGAGAGAAGAGATTTTTGTGTCGTCTCCAGTGCATTCTTATAATAGTCTTGATTAACAGTTTAGTTTTTTTTGTTGTGTCTCTCAGAAATTATTATTATTTCCTATTTTAATTTATGATGTTTGAATTTACCATCGATTTTGCTAAAAGATTTTATAAAAAATATAAGAAAATATACCACATTACATTTCATGTTTTTTTGTAATATTCCAAAGCTTACGATTTCTATGATAAAATTAATTTAAAAGGTTTTGCTGTTTAAAAACTCACATAATTTATAACATGAGACTTGAGCAAAGATTTGTAAGTACATGCCCAAAATAAATGTTCTTGTCTTTCAGGCATATTACGGAAGTCGCTAATATTTGTGCTTTCTATATATTCATATTTAAGTCGTGTTGGTGAACAAAAACGCATGATATATTTACAATGAAATTAATCATGCTTGTGTCAATTTAGGAAATAAATTTCACATTTGAGTGATATACTGGTTAGTATATCACTGTGTGGAGTGTAGATGCGTAGTAATCTAATCACGAAGGCCCGAGTGATTAATTACGACGCATCTTAATGACACACTGTGATATAATAACCGGTATATCGCTCAAAAGTAAAATCTATTTCCATTCTTACACGTCAATTTAAACAAAAAATGCCCATAGTTCGAAGGGGTACTATTTGATCCGCTTACACGAAGTCGCTGCCTCTAACTTGTATTCCGTGCATTCCTTGCATTTCATGACATTTTTGCTGTTCTGACGCTATTCGTCTTATTTTTGTTGTTGCTGATATTGCTGGCGATACCGGAAGTGTAGACAATTTTACTACTATAAAGAGTCAAAAATAGTTCCGGACGCCTAGCGTGACATACGTGGTAGGTATATCACGCTCAAATCCTTCTTTGCCTATATAGGAGAGATTTTCAATGGTGTTAGAATGTTGTTTTTTATCAATCTTTAGCTAAAGAGGCACTCCCTACATCTAGCAGATTATATTCTCGAAACATAGATTATGTGTCCAATGAACGTAAAATGATAAAAACATACACTTTCAAAGGAAAACCTATGGTGAAAAATGCCATATTTTACCACAAATAGTCAATTTGGGGCTTCTAGTAATAAATCGTATCCACCCATTAATTGTACAACAACAACTCTACATAGATTATTGAATTGTTTATGGTACTGCAGTATATTTTAAACCGCTGAATTTATACTGGAGGCTTTTTTATCACCATATGTTCTAAAATACGTTATTTACATGCAGTTTGAATTATTTTTTTTTACCAAAATCTGAGAGCGAGCAGCTTTAAAAGTTTCAGTTATGCATTCCTAGTCATTATCGATATAGTCAGCAGTTTAAAATATACTGCAGTACCTGAACAATTCAATAATCTATATAGAGTTGATTTTGCACAATTAAAGCTACTCGCTCTCAGATTTTGGTAAAAAATAAAGTTCTTCAAACTGACGTGTATGTAAATAACGTACTTTAAAACATATGGTGATATAAAAAGTCTCCAGTATAAATTAAAGTCACGTATATCTCTAAATTTCGAAAAATACGCTACCAAATTCAAAAGCATTGCAAACGCTTTTGAACTTTCAATATAAACATATAGTGTAGCGGTGCCGTTTAACCGACATTTTTAATCGATTTCTGCAAATTTCTTCCTAGATGTGTGCTTATTTTTTATTTTAGCCTTTAGTTTTATATTTATTAATAAGAATGTCAATTTTTTAAAAATATTTTTTCAACGGTAACTGAGAGCGAGCAGCTTTAATGAGTGGATGCGATTTATTACAGATAGCCGTTATATTGATTAATTGTGGTAAAATGAGGACAATTTGCCATTGCTTCTTCTTTTAATCATTTTACGTTTATTGAGCACATACTATATGTTTCGAGAATACAATCTGCTAAATGTAGGGAGTGCCTCTTTAATCATGAGATGTTTTACCTCATATATTTGCTGATATACTTACCAATCAGATGTTTTAGTAACAATAACTGCAATTTAATTGAGATGACTTTAAATTAAGTACTAGGCTTTTTAATAATATTTATTACAAATTTACCATATACATGTATATATATATGGCCTATGGCGGGATTCGGCCCCGTGAGCTTCAAATCCAGTCAGATTCACTCAGTGGTTCAACATTGTTTACGACTGTGAGCCTGAAGTTATGCATACCTATCGTCGCCTTGATGCTGACCTTGGCAAAGGCTGACCATGATATACTAGTTTAATGTTAGACCATTCAAAACCGTTATATTTTTCATAGTAATCCAGTATCTATTGTCCACTGAAACTATTTTTGCAGACCTATATTTGGTATGGCATACTATTTAGAAATGCTGTTCGGAATTGATAAAGTCGTTGTCTTTTGTGATTGGTCTGTCTATAGTATTGCTTCACAATAAGTTACATCGAAGTACGTCTGCTATTGAAAAAAACATTGTAGCTGTCTGAAATAGTAAGTTCATTTGTTGTCTAGGATTAGCCAGAAGACGTTTACACAGTTTTCAGTAAGAATGGAACTGTGATAATGCCATATTTTATCATGTTTGTATTTTTCCGTTTCCAAGGAGTGTAAATTTATGATTAATGTTTTTATCGTTTTGCGTTTGCAACGCTTTAGAATTTGTTGGCATATTTTTTTGAAATTTAGAGATATGCGTTGCAGGAATTTATACTAGAGCCTTTTTATATGACTATATAATCTAAAATACGTTATTTAATACAGTTTGAAGAACTTTATTTTTTACCAAAATCTGAGAGCGAGCAGCTTTAAGTGACAATTATAGTTACATATTAAGAAATATTTACATGTTTAAACAAATTCTGCATTGTGCATGATTGAGTGTCAAAACATTTTGTCGGAACGCAGCTTGTTTGATTTCCGGAAGTTCTTGAAACAAACTATTTTCTCATTTTAACTTAACAAACTTGATATGTAGTTGGCAGACAAACCTATGTTTACATTTTTATGTCAGTCATTTAATGTTATTGCTCTATAGTTAAGTCATTGAGCATAAAGTTGAAAGCGCCATTTTTTTGAAATGTCTGTAATGCAATGCCACTTAAATCTGATAGACAAATATCTAACGTTCATGTTCTGTAGAAGTATAAACAGACCTCGACACTAACGGGGTACCGGGTTCCCGAGGACCCCAGATTCTCATGAGGGACACCGATTCTGCCAAGCTGGGTGTTCCTCCGGGATCCCTATGTTTTCTGAACGTAGATGGAAAATTGTAACATTTGGAAAAATTCCATTTAAAACCATTTACGGTAAACACTAAGTAGCAGTATATTGTATTTTTATTATCTCGGATATGCAATCGATGTGCGCGAGATATCCCGAACGAAGCGAAGGGAGTGAACTCTTTTTCCGAAACGGTTTTCGCGACTATTGCAATCTACGAATTTTACTGAAGAAAAAAAACAAGATGTGGGAATTTATTCAAGGGGTTAGTGAGCCCGTAAAGAAAAAGCCAAAAACGGATGAAGAATCTTTGCAGACACGTCGTCTTTACGAAAAAGAAAAAAGAGACAGGCAGTTTCAGCGAGCCCGTAAAGAAAAAGCCAAAAACGGATGAAGAATCTTTGCAGACACGTCGTCTGTACGAAAAAGAAAAAAAGAAACAGGCAGTTTCAGCATGACTGGAAAAAAAGAATTCAAGTGGCTACAGTTGAACGATGAAAATAATAAAATGACATGTCAAATTTGTATTAAATACGACAAAAGTGGTATCTTTGTTTCTGGTTGTGACAATTTCAAAAAGCAAGCTATTCAAGTGAATCAACAGTCAGAGTGTCACAGTAAAAATGCCCTTAAACATAAGGCAGACAATGCACCTGCCAACTGATCCACAGGTAGTAAAACTTGAACAATGTTGGACAAAGCAGCAATAACTAAACTTAGAATTTTATTTGCAAATGCTCATTATGTTGCAAAGCTTGGCAGGCCGTACACAGACTATGTATAGCTGGCAAAGCTAGACAAGGCCAACGATAACCTGGACATTGGAAATACTTACTTAACTAATAAATATTGTCAAGTTTTTATTGGATCAATTGCTGACACCCACAGGATGGAACAAGATACTTTCATGGTTGAGTCACCATTCATTTCTATTAGTGATGGCGCCACGGACACATCATCAAAAGAGGCTGAGATTGTTTTTGTTTGGTCTGCTGCCAAAGGCGAGGTAGTGTAGGCTTAAAATATGTTGAGGGTTGACTGCAAAAATGTCGTAATGCATTTAAGGTTCTAAAAAAAAATGTACAGTTTTGTGGCCAATCCTCGATATGTGTTTCTGGTGTCATTATTAACTGTAATGTTCTAATGACTGACCTTTCTGACTGGCCGTAATAAATTGTATTATCATGATACTAAGCTGCCAATGTCCTAAATTTATTTGTACTGAACCTACTTTCAAATTTTGTTTCAAAAATAATTTCAAGCGTAAAAATGTACATACTAACTTTGATGTGAAAATTATGCGTTACCACTTGTGTCTTTCATTTTGAATCTTGTGTTTTTTTGACAGGTCAAAACTTATTTCATGGGTCTGCGCAATGTGCCAAGAGCAAATAGTGCTCACATAACAAACGCTATAGTATCTCTGATGGATGAAAGAGTTGGAGAAAGTTGGAAACGAAAGGTGGTAGCTATGGTGCTGCTGTTATGTTGGGACGATCTGCAGGTGTAGTTCAAAAAATTAAAGAACACACCGGAAAGCCTTACTTATTCGCCATCCATTATTCAGCTCATAGGTACATGTATTGTATGCCTAGGTCAAACATTTTCTAAAAGAAAAAACAGATTTAGCTGACATTTATGTCAACAGTAAGGTACATGTTTGTAATTGTTTAAAAATACTGGTAATTTATGTCAATTAGAAAGAGAGATAATGAAACTGAAAAAATTGAAAGGAGATTCTGCGTTGCGATGCATTGATCTTGTGAAATCCTGTGTATGTCAGCAAAAGCTCAAAATTAAATTGTTGCTACAGAAATATTAAAACAAAATGCAGTTTGGAAGCCAATGGTAGTCATATTTTCTTTCAAATCTAAATTGAATGCAGATTTATTAAAATGCAATTCTTTTTTCAGATTAGAATTAGCATATAAAGATTCCTTAAAGGGCGGTGGTACATCATCAGAAATGTGATGCACTGTTGCTGAATTTGTATTTGTTTTACAAGTAAGTACAGTAGAAGACTGAACTACTGATAAGATATTTTCTCAAATTGTTAATCATCTTGAAGATACTATGATATCTTAATTTTATAAAGTTTTCCAAATATATTTGATCCATGTCACAAATAACTTCAATCTAAAGAAGTTTGTTTGTGAGTTACTTTGTAGAAAAATTTAATAAGCCGAGTTTCAGGTAAAATTCTAAAAATGGCCGGTCAACCTAAATCGGATGAGCACCTCACCAATGAACGGTATGTCTATGATCTGTCTTTGACCTAAAAAAAGAAAAGAAATAAAGGTCATGACAAAGCTCGTGAAAATCTGCAAGCACCAGCAAAATACAGAAAACGTTACTATGATGAAACGAGAACCTGGTAACGCGGTATGGCTGTATGATGATAGAACAGAACCAGGTTTGTGTTCAAAACTAGTCCCACAATGGAAAGGACCACTCCATGTAGTGAAACGTACCGATTAGCTCACTTACCTGGCAAAACAATAAACAAAATGTACAGGCTAAAGTCCTCCACATTGATCGACTTATGCGACATCATTGAACAAATATCCGAAAATGTTTCAAAACTGCCGCGTTACTTAGTTAAAGGGAACTGACAATATGCTAGTTAATCGGACATTAATGCATGTAACTGACAGTGAAGACTATTCTGTTGTTCCGATTAATACTGTCAAATAGAAATAAGGGAATATACAATTTACAGTTAATATTTATGTTTTACCTGATATAAAACAGTTGTGTTGAGCATAAATAGTATATACATGTAGTTATATATAAAAATATATAGGGGAAACAACAAGTTACCATAGAAATATCACAGTTACTTTATTAATATCACAGGAAGGCTCACCTCTAGTATAACAGCAAATATGGCTATAACGTAAGACTATCACAGATTTACATATCACAGTTATTTTGACTAAATGTAAAAAGGAAAACAAGTAATCACTTGTACATTGTAATGGTGTACATGTAGAATTTGACTGACACTGAATAACCCGAGTAATATTAGTTTTTAAAGTTCAGAGTAATGGCAACGTCGCAGACATATTATGGTCGTTAGGGAATGGATTAGCTACACATCTCACTAAACGAGAACTGGTCACTGTGAAACCAGAGTGCTGTTCATAAAGTGTCATATAGAAAGACACATGTATCACGTTTTTGAAATCTGGAAGTTTAATGACCAAGTTGATAAATTTGACACTGTACTTTGATTAAAAGTTGACTGAGATGTATAGTGTTTATCGTGTTTTAGTTTGAACCATTACACCACATCTTGATTACTGGTATTTACATCAACATAATATTATGGACTGATAGTCCCTTTTAAAGAAAAAAAAGAAAAAGAAAAAAGTTAAAAACAGTTTAAAAAGTTTAAGTTAACTTGTATTAAAGTGACTGAAAATAAAAATGGAAAATTCAACAACAACACATTAATTACAACAACGTTTTTATATCATCATATTCATATTAACGTTTCGGCGAAAGCCTTCATCAGAATAACAATATAAAGTGGACGTGACGTAACGTCGTATACATTTGAACTAAAGTCACGTCAAAGTGCGGGAAAACTGAATATGAAATGCATCACACACATCTATGCATAAATGTGATCATTTGTTACACACACATATATATATATATATGTTGTTTTGTCTGTTTTGTCAACAGACAACCTAATAGGCAACCAAACAGACAATACAACAGACAACCAAATAGGCAACAAAACGGACAATCCAACAGACAACGAATAGAAAATGCCGATATTCAAAACTTTATTCAAATTTCAATGCTAATAATCGTCAACAACAAAATAGAAGGGAATCTCAAAAACAACAAAGAAGACATTGGAGGGACAGGTCTAACAATTCTCAGACAACCGATATAACAGATGTGGCCGCTCTTGAAAATTTTGATTTTTAAGTCTAAATTAAACAATAACTGATGACGTCATCATTTTTGACGTTGTGTACACATGTGTACACAACTTTGACGTTACGTTGCTAAGTAATTTATATTGTATGCTATATTTGCCCTGATGATATAGTGAAACCGGTTGGCAAATACAAAAAGAAAACTCATATAGTGTCATTTTTCATTTTTTATAATTTACTTATTCCGGCACATCTTTTTACATTTTTCATATATATATATATATATTATTAAAGTGACTGGGGCATACAGACTCTGAAAAACTGCAAGTGCTGAAAATGTAACTCTTCTTAATTACAGATACAAGACTGCTATGTGATGCTGGTTGTGCCCAAGTATTTTTTTTTGCCTCCAGGAAAAATTTAAAAAATCATGTTGCAGGGTCACCTCATTTAAGGCTGGGAGAAGTCTGTCCTTTCTGTGATACAAGGGAGACACTGAGTAACATAATGGGTGATCTAAAACGACATGTAAATCAAAAGCATTCAGGACTGATAGGAACACTCTCCAACTTACTTCAGTGACGCGTTGGGCTTTTATCTGTAAATATACCCAAATGATTATGCTCGCGTGATTAACCCTGCAAAGGAAACCTCCACTGTTGAAATATCCACAAAGAATGTATTATGGAAAGGAGTTCAAGCCCCTTTGTGTCCAGCCTTCTTCCCATTGTTCTATATTTCTGGTTGGGTTTCTGACGCTTGTACGACTTATTTTTATTGCAACTATTAGATTTAACTTCAAAGTGACTGCATGGCAGCCTGGATAAGCCTTGAGCTAGTAAAGTCATTGTTTGAGAATGGTAGCCAATCAGTGATGTAAATAAAAAGGTTTCATAATTAAAACTATTTCCTTGAGCAGAAATGACATATGGTTTCGAGTTAATTAACAACATCTGAAAAGATTTGACATTTAGCAAAAATTACAAGTTTGAATAAATGAATTTTCTTTAAATATTGAATTACATTGCATAAGGCCCATCCTGAATTACTACATAGAAAATCTACTGTAAATTCTGAACATTTTGATACCAAAATCAATATATATGTGTATTTATAAAAAAAAACATTTTTTAATTTTTAACAATTTGACTCCAAAATTCACATCATAATAGTTGCAATAAAAATAAGGCGTACAATTGTCAGAAACCAAATCAGAACTATGGAACAATGGAAAGAAGGCTGGACACAAAGGGGGTTGTACTCCCCTCCATTCTGAACCTAACTTCATCAGTCCAAGACCTGGTCAGCTACTACCATCAACTATGTAGACTAGACCTGAGATAAACATTAAGATTGGAAATTTAACTGTAAGCAACATTCCCTTTTTCTCGTTATGTATTAACTAACGAGGATGCTACAGACACTCAAAATGACACTCAATATAAAACTCATAGTGAACCATTAGTACCTACAAACAAAATAGTCACAGACGCAGTCAAAGTATTGAGTTTTGGAGTGATGCCACTTTTACCACCAGCCAGGCGTGAATGGTACACTGAAAATGCAGTTACATTTCACAACACTCTAACTTCTATAACATGGCCACCTGTAGGATGGAAAGAAATGAACCCCCCAACGACGCAGTCATGTGACAGAGTATGCTGCAAACTTACTGAAAAAGTGACATCTCTGTTTATTCAGTTACCACTAAAGAGGACATATTGGACAGATACATGTATAACTTTCTCATTTTACCAGACTCTACTGTAGAGCCCTTTCCATACCTGCCTGAAAGGAGGAAAATGCGTCTTCTTAATTATAACAAATTGCGTCAGGTTGCTAAAGGGACACCTGAAGATGGTGAATTCGTACAGTCACTATCCAGGGCTTTAAGGAATACGTCAACAACAACCTTGATAGAATATATTATCAAGGCAAATGCAAATCTTCGAATAAAACACACATAAAAGTTTAGAAACAAGTGTACACTAAGATAGAAACAACTTTCAGTCTGTAATCAAGATTTTATGATAGACATTGTTACTTTCATTATATATATACATCTGGCAGGGGGAGAGACTTTAGTAAGACCCTTTAAATTGAACACAACTAAATTTAAGTGACAATTACAGTTACATATTAAGAAATATTTACATGTTTGAACAGATTATGCATTGTGCATGGTTGATCGTCATGTTTATTTCAGCAAAACACTTTGTCGGAACGCAGCTTGTTTGACTTCCGGAAGTTTTTTAAACAAACAATTTTCTCATTTTAACTTAACTAACTTGATATGTATTTGTCAGAGAAACAATTTTATGGCAGACATTTAATGTTATTATATATTACTGCTCTATAGTAACGTCATTGAGCATAACTTCAATTTATTCATAACGTATCCATATATTCCATACTTTTAAAACATTTATTGATTTATTTAATTTTATTATTCATTATTGCACAATTTATTCTAAAAGAATTTTGTCTAGCGAAAAGTCTGGCAAGATGGCGAAATCCAGGAAGATTTGACAGTTTTGACTTTTGTTTCATTGGCTTTTGTACCCGATATCAAATTATACACAATTCTTCATTGGATAAGACATCTATTTGCCAGAATGTTCCCTGTACAAATATGAGTCTAACATGATAAATCCCAACCTTGGCGGGCAAGTGATAATTGTAAGCACTGTTCTTAAGTGATACGCGAAAGATTAGGATGACCGTTTTAATATGCCAAGTAACTTAGAATTTTGTTTTAATAAAATTGTTGACTAAAAACGTGTTATTATACTCTTCTTTTGCCATTCCTGACATTTAAAGCTGCTCGCTCTCAGTTACTGTTGAAAAAAATGTTTTTCACGAAAAATTGAAATTCTTATTCGTAAATATAAAACTTAAGGCTAGAATAAAAATATAAGCAACAATCTAGGTAGGAATTTGCAGATATCGATTGAGTATGTCGGTAACACGGCACCGCTACACTTTAAGTTTATATTAAAATTTCGAAAGCATAATTTGGTAGCGTATTTTTTTTGAAATTTAGAGATAAACGTGGCATGAATTTATACTGGCGCCTTTTTATATGACTATATGTTCTAAAATACGTTATTCACATAGTTTTAAGAAATTTATTTTTTTACCAAACTCTGAGAGCGAGCAGCTTTAATACCTTAAATGACTGAATGAAATACATGTAATTATCCCCTCTGAGATAATAGGGAGGGTGAAATTAAAACTAGAGCTATCACTAAATGTGATTAATACCCCCATAAGACTGCTTTATAAACTGAAGAAGTTCGTAGTAACATAATACCTTGCAAACAAACTAAAAAAAGATATTGTTCTTAGCAATAACTCTGTAATTCGTCAAGATAGAGTTATGGTTCTTGTACACTGCACTTCCTCTCAATGTGCTTGACCATTGTACGAAGTTGTATTGAATTCCAACCAATAATTTTCGAATCATGCTCCAGACAAGTAAAAAAACAATATAAAACTAAAGGAATTTGCAGAAATCGATCGAGTATGTCGGTTACACGGCACTGCTACACTATATGTTTATATTGAAATTTCAAAAGCGTTTGCAACGCTTTTGAATTTGGTAGCGTATTTTTTAAAATTTAGAGATATACTTGGCACGAATTTATACTGGAGCCTTTTTTATGACTATTTGTTCTAAAATACGTTATTTACATACCGTTTGAAGAACTTTATTTTTTACCCAAATCTGAGAGCGAGCAGCTTTAAATAAATGAGGGAATTTGTGAATAGTGAATAATCAATCAGTAGTACTTATATAGTATTATTTTTTAGAAAAACAAGTTGTTTTCTGTCGGTAGTATTTGTTTTTCGTGTTTTTTTTTGTGGTTATTTTACTTTATTTGTAATACGAAATTTACATATTTCTTCATTTTTCCACGACCTTACAATGTATATAGTGAGAATGAGAATAAACAAAATAATACTCTTGTGATCGTAGTGTAGTGCAGGTTAATATTTTATATATGTCTTTTCGTAAAACAAGTGATCTCTGGCCTCCATATCTATCGATGTGGGTGAACATTTTATAAAAAAATGGCCGGGGCACTTTCGGTTTCTATTCGTGAAGCTTCCACCTGACCAAACTAAGCCTTCAATAACTTCAAAACTTCGAATCATTGCGGTTGGAAACAAAGAACCGAGAAAAGGTTACTTATATCCCTTGACTAACGGCCTATTCATATAATTTCATAGCGTAAATACAACGCCTTTTCCTGATATGAATACGCTTGACCTTGTTAAAAGAATAAGTAATCCGCCATTTTCTAAAGTTTTCTCTCATTTCTCACACTTGAACGAAGTTTGCACTCACTACACCGACCCCTCTAAGAGTGGAAATAAAAATATATCGTCAAGACAATTTCAATACCGAGCAGGGAGTTATTAGCAGAAAGTTAATACCTCATTTACTTGTGACATTTAGTGACACAGACGTCTTATATCTCCTTTTAGACGTGTCGCAGTTTATTAATCTGTTGAGTAATGAGGCAATTGAGACAAAATTTCCGGCGGTTTGACATGGTTTTATAAACGCCTGTTTCAGAGTCTTTAAACGTACATGTATATTGTAACTAGTGAATTGTTGTATCCTTATAGCATTTTGAATGTGTGCGTACTTTTTATTTGATACTTTATTGTTCCTTCCATGGAAGGGACACTTAAAATTGTACATTTTGAATGTGTGCGTACTTTTTTATTTGATACTTTATTGTTCCTTCCAAGGAAGGGACACTTAAAATTGTACATGTTGAATGTGTGCGTACTTTGTAAGTTTTTTTATTTGATACTTTATTGTTCCTTCCACGGAAGGGACACTTAAAATTGTACATGTTGAATGTGTGCGTACTTTGTAAGTTTTTTTATTTGATACTCTATTGTTCCTTCCACGGAAGGGACACTTAAAATTGTACATTTTGAATGTGTGCGTACTTTGTAAGTTTTTTATTTGATACTTTATTGTTCCTTCCATGGAAGGGACACTTAAAATTGTACATGTTGAATGTGTGCGTACTTTGTAAGTTTTTTTATTTGATACTTCATTGTTCCTTCCATGGAAGGGACACTTAAAATTGTACATGTTGAATGTGTGCGTACTTTGTAAGTTTTTTTATTTGTTACTTTATCTTCTAAAGCATTGGACAAAACGTATGGTAAAATATTATATTGTTCCAATTTTAGTCATTAGCCAATATTTTTATGAAACGATAGTTTCTTAAAGCTGCTCGCTCTCAGTTGCAGTTGAAAAAAATAATTTAAAAAAATTGACATAAATATAGATAAATATAAAACTTCAGGCTAGAATCAAATTATATTTACAAATCTAGGTAGGAATTTGCAGAAATCGATTGAATATGTCGGTAACACGGCACCGCTACACTATATGTTTAAATTGTTATTTCAAAAGCGTTTTGAATATGGTAGCGTATTTTTGAAATTTAGAGATATACGTTGCATGAATTTATACTGGAGCCTTTTTATACGACTATGTTCTAAAATACGTTATTTACATACAGTTTCAAGAACTTGAAACACTGAAACAATGAAAACGGACAAGCAATTCAGACATTTGCTGAAATTGCGCACTACGTAGATACCTTGCAGGTTTATAGACGGGACCTAAAACCCAGGTCCGATGTATTAATGTTGTGCACCGGGCGATGTATCAGGAAGTTGCTGACGCTCCCCTCCTTGCTAGTACGTTTCCTCTTTTTTTTGTATATATTCTGAATGTTTTTGTACAAATCGGATGCAAGATAATGGTGTTGGTCAAATAAAGCTTGCACATTGAATTGTATGATTTTATCATGCCATGACAAAGTAATAGAAATAGTACGGTTGTTTGTTAATTTCTGTTAAATTTTCTATGCGATTCCTAATTATTAATTCATTAAACGACCTAGATCTACTTTACATTTTTTGTGCAATACTGACATATTTAGATTTGTTTTTATATTGTTATGAAAGAGACTTTATGTTGAGTCTTTCTCCAGATACGCAGGCAGACATTATCACTGCTTTTAATAATACATCACGCTATCTGGATGATATTCTTAATATGGATAACCCGTTTTTTGGTCAATTGGTGGACACTATTTATCCCCGGGAACTCCAGTTAATTAAAACTAACAATTTGGATACTGGTGCTTCGTTTTTAGATTTACATCTCTCTATTTATAACAATATTATACATACTGAAATTTATGACAAGAGGGATGATTTTAATTTTAATATTGTAAATTTCCCCCATTTGGATGGGGATGTACCTCATGCTACATCTTATGGGGTATACATTTCTCAGTTAATTCGGTTTGCCAGAGCGTGTAGTCATGTTGAGGATTTCAATGAACGTAATCAATATATTACAAATAAACTTCTTCAACAGGGCTACCGTTATTACAAATTGCGTAAATATTTTGCTAAATTTTACTATCGTAATTCTGATTTGGTTTTGAAATTCAATAGTAATCTAAAGACTCTTCTGCGAGAAGGTATTTCAAAACCCGATTTTTATGGGGATGTGGTTTACAAACTTCGTAAGATTTTGGGTCATGGCAATTTTCCAACTGTATTTGATAAAATTATAAAACAAGAGGTTACGACCCTACTGTTTTGAGACACACCGCATGTTTGGTGTTCAACCCGTTTACAGTTGGACGCTATGCTTCCCTCTTTGATTGTGTCTGACGGAAGAGGGGGAGGACTCTGTGATGGGCAGTTTTTAAATCCCACTGGGACGAAACTGTTTTGATTTCTGTCCTCTGGCCTGTTTCGTCGGGCCCTTAAAGGTGTTTCTCTTGGTGCTCTGCCTTCTGCAAATGCATTGAGTACATACGTTTTTTGGTTCTCAAGCTTTGCTTTTTATATATTTATACACGAGCATTTTTGTGTTTTACATACCATGCCTTTTGTTTCCATTGCGTGTGTTAGAGATTCACCTAGCAGGGATTACTTTTATTTACACTGTCCTGTGACTTTGGAACATGGTGGGGGTAAGAGTGAGGTTGGGTGCGCACCATAAACCGGTTTAAGCTCCCCAGTGGTGTTTTTGCCACTGACCGTTCCAAGGCGGTGCCCCACTGTGTTCCGTTAATTGTTCGTTTTGTCCTCGTGTGTTTGCTTTGTATGCTTGTGTGTGTTGGTAGTGTATGTTTGTGTGTGTACATGATTGTGTGTGTGTGTGTTGTGTGTGTGTGTGTGTGTGTACGTGTGTGTGTCTGTGTGTTGGTGGTGTGCACTTCTGGGTGCTGTGGGGCTCGTTTTGGGGAGGCTGCGTTTTTGGTACGTGGCATTCCCTGTTTGATATTATTTTCGTTTTTATAATTTCAATAGCACTAGGAAAGGCATTGAATGGAATGTTTAATTTGAATATTGATCTACTTTACATTTTTTGTGCAATACTGACATAATTTCAATAGAACTAGGAAAGGCATTGAATGGAATGTTTAATTTGAATATTGATATCTTGTATCAGTACACATTTAAAGATGATCGTTCACAATTTTCGGTGAAAAACAAATCACCAAAATGATATACTAAAACGTAAGATTATTAAACTTATGACTAGAATCAACAACATTAGTAAAAAGATTTACATTAGCAATTTGAGAAAATGTGTTAAGAATGTTAGTGAGCCAAGTTTGACGGTACCGCTAAACTGTGTTTGTATTTGAATTTGGTAGCGTATGATTTGGAAAATACAGAAATATTTTACAGTAATTTATACTTGAACTTTTTATTTGATGATTTCTTTCTAAAACCTGATAATTTCAAACTATTTGCACGCACTTTATATAATATGGCGACACTTTCTACGCTGACACATCTGCAAAAATAGGGTTGTCTGTGTTCCTTTAATTGTTCGTTTTGTCCTCGTGTGTTTGCTTTGTATGCTAGTGTGTGTTGGTAGTGTATGTGTGTGTGTACATGATTGTGTGTGTGTGTGTGTGTGTGTGTGTGTGTGTGTTGGTGGTGTGCACTTCTGGGTGCTATGGGGCTCGTTTTGGGGAGGCTGCGTTTTTGGTATGTGGCATTCCCTGTTTGATATTATTTTTGTTTTTTTGTCGAAAAAAATTATTAACTGAGGCCAGTAGGTTCATCCTAAGCGTACATTGTGACAGTATATCAGTCTAGTCTGATTAAATCGGAACTAAATATTTAATGTCGTAATTTAGATATTGATTACTCCATACAGCCATTACTATAGACCCAATATTAATAGTTTCTGTCATGAGAATGCGGTTCCGAACGAATATCCGTCACCGAGGGGCAACTGTTTTTGCGGGAACGAGGCTCTGCCGAGGTGACGGATATTTTCATCTGAACCAAATGTTTCTTGATAAAAATATTTTCTTGCACTTAAAACGAATTTCTAAATGCAAACGTATCGAAATCAACGCAGTTCTATATAAAACACAATATGCAGATGCTTTGGGGAAATGACGTCACAAGTAGTTGACGAGAGCCTATGAGTCAAATACATAGGGGGATGTGATAAGATATTTTCCAGCACTGGTTAAATCTATAGGTACCCCGGTCCAGTATGCAAGCTTAAATTACAGTTCAAGTGGACATTGAGGAATAGCTGTTAGAATAAACAACTGGTCCAGATGATGTATAGGATAAAACTTGTCAAAGTAAATAACTTCAAAAGCTGAAATAATATATGTAGTATATTTGCAAGTATCATGATTAAATTAAATGTTTAAGTTACAAATTTCAGTTCTCAGCAGGGTATAATCAGCGCTTCAAAGAAGTTTGCAGTGTCGTAAAACATCGAATACTATTTGTAAAGTAGTTGTACAATAAATCGGTTGGTAGCTATTTATTATTGCAGGTATCTATGTTCATTAATTGTGCTATAATTTCAATTAATGTTCTTTACAATTGCACTTATTTATGGTTTTACATTCATTGAAAAAATTCTTATGTTTGCTAGATGTATGGAGTGTCCCTTTAACGAATTCAAAGAAGTATTTTACACTTTTAGTAACTGTCGTAAGAACACTATTGACGAATATCCAGAATCATAGTGATTAAATTTAACAATTTTATACTGGGCATAAAATCGTCCTCAGAGTTTTGCACAATGATGTGATTCGAATGTAGTGTGGAGTGCTGAATAATTTATTGCATGCAAGTAGCATTTTTCATGCATTTAATTTCAGGCATGTGCTGTATGGTTGATGACATTATATTTTATATAAAAAAAAACAAAACAATCGATGTATACGAACATAAATTTTACCATGTTGAAGATACTTTCTTTCATGTGAATCGTTACGGTTTTTTTTTCGAGAACTTAAAGCTGCTCGCTCTCAGTTACCGTTGAACATTTTTTTTTAAATTGATATACTTATTCATAAACATAAAACTAAATGCTAGAATCAAAATAGAAGCAAAAATCTATGTAGGAATTTGCAGAAAGCGATTGAAAATGTCTGTTACACGGCACCGCTACACTATATGTTTATATTGGAATTTCAAAAGCGTTTGCAACGCTTTTGAATTTGGTAGCGTAATATTTGAAATTTAGAGATATACGTGACAGGAATTTATGATGAGATCTTTTTATATAGAGAATACAAGGTCACTGTCTTTTGATAACAGTTGATATCGGACGAGGATGATATCGGCCGGGGAAAGCCGAGGCTTTCCGGCCGATATTCATCGAGTCCGATATCAACCGTTGTCAAAAGACAGTAACCTTGTATTCTATTTATTATGCAACTCTTTCGAAAGTTTTAATAACGCGAAAAAAAAAAATAAACGTCGGTAAATTCAGTACAGCGTAAAAATATTACACCTACGGTAAAGAGGCCTCCCTCACCACTCTTGTGTATTGCATACACATTCCTCCGCTGAAATAAAAATAGTTCTCAAAAAATATGCAAACGACGTGTGAAATACTCAGGACATTTTATTTAAACAACTGCAACAAATATATCCTATCAATAAACTTCAAATTTAATGAAACTGTAATGTCTAAAGTCATATGTAACAACATGAGTTTATCCCAAGCGCAATGATACCGAGTGTACAGTCACAGTCACAATGCACACGCGGCAAACAGCCACGCAAAGGATTTTATAAATAAACTCTTGCTATTGGCCTAGATGAGTGTTTAAAGTGTTATTAATGATTTTCACGATTATCTGTTGCCTGATCACCATGGCCATAGTAATTCAGGCTGGCAATGTGCACATTTGCACCGTAAAACATACCAGGACCGTTCTGTGGGTGGGTGGGGAAACGATGACCATTACCTGCATCACTCGGTTTGTTGCTGGCATTTGGTGGATGTGTCATTGGTGGTGGAATGTATGGAGGAAACATAGGTGTTGAAGGCATCATGTACGGATAATAGCTTTGAAATTGGTGTGGCATATATGGATGCATTGTTGGAAAGTGCCCTGGTAGTGATGAAAAGGTAAGGATGCTGGCATTTCAGAATCAGAGGCAGTGCTTTGACTTTTGTTTGGATTAGTGACAGTTGCAGTTTTAGTTTTATTTTGATTTCTGTGTGTGTCACTCAAAATATCTGAACATGTCTTCTGTGTTTCCATTGAAATGTTACTGTAATTAATAATGCTTTGAACATTTTTATGGCCAGAAATTTGCATTATATCAGTCGGTGACATTCCATTGTCTCTTAACTTCTGTACTAAATGTTTCCTTGCTGAGTGGTTTGTTAGGCGCTTACTAATACCGCACTTAGCAGTCATGTTTTTCATGATGTTTGCAATTTTCTTCTGTCCCATCCTGGAACTTATGTACCATCTGTCGGACTCGTGCAATACCGGCCTTGTACTTGTTGATAAGTAGAATGGATCTTCTGGATTACTTAATCCATGTGGCCTCTTTGATGCATATAACCTATAATCATTTGTAAATGTTAGTATATTTTGTATAAGTCTTCTGAACAATTTTGATTTTCAAAATAACATTTTTCAGATAATATGAAGAACAGCTGGAGCAATGATATTAACGTATATATTCGTCCCAGAGAACAGGCAGTTGCTATTGAGAAGAAGAATGGACAGCCGGATTGAGACAGACGTTTACTTTACTCTGCATACATTCTTAAATAGGCAAAAGCAACTTGCATTTGTATTTTGTAAGTATAACAATTTGTTTTTTTCTCTACAAAATTAAATTATTTACAAAGATAAGCTATTTTAAATTATGTTGCAGAACCGTTATCCATTTAATTTGTTACAAAAGGCCTCTATGTTGATAATTTGTGTTAAATGATCCGGTTTTGATTTTTGTTGTTCATCAAAAATTGTATTTATTAATGATTTGGCGTTCATTGAGCTCATTATTTATATTTCTGACAGTATAATTTGCTAGATATAGGGAGTGTCCCTTTAATGTAGTTTTTTACTTTCTGATTTTGAAAATTTGACTATAAATTTAAGGTACCTGTACGTGGAAACTGGACATGTCTGTGGATCTGACGTTGCCCAAAGGCGGGGTGGCACCTTCCTTGTTTCACCTGAGCACCAGTTCGTGTCTTCGTTTGCCGTTCCGTAAGTTCCAGGTACTCGTCTCCTTCTTGGTCAGTTAAAATGGTCACATCTCCCCATCTTTTATAAAAATCGTCAGTCCCAATTTATCCGGACTCATTTTAAATATGTTTTAGGTATTTTTATGAAGCAAAAAATATTGTCTTGTTTATTTCTTAGCTATTTTTAGATAGCAAACAAAAAAATAATAATTAAGTACTATTTAGCCCATCTATTTTAAGCATATCAGTTGATTTTCATATTTGAAATTTTCTATTTTTCAGAATAGATCTTGCATTTTGAATGCAGTTGAATTAATAAATGACAGGATTATGATTTAGTGAAAGTGACAGCAATAAGATTTTGATATTGCGAAAATAACAGCAATGGGATTCACATATAGTGAAATAACAGCAACCAGTGCATAATAAAGTGAAAATAACTGCAACAGGATTCAAATTTAGAGGAAATAACAACAACAGGAATGAAATAAGTGAAAATAACAGATAAATATGGTCTAGAACGTGAAACTCGTAGTGTGTGTTGGTAGTGTATATGTGTGTGTGTACATGATTGTGTGTCGTGTGTGTGTGCGTTTGTGTGTGTGTGGTGGTGGTGTGCACTTCTGGGTGCTGTGGGGCTCGTTTTGGGGAGGCTGCGTTTTTGGTACGTGGCGTTCCCTGTTTGATATTATTTTTGTTTTTTTGTTTCAATTAAGATACCGAAGATTGTGGTGTTCCTCTACACTTCTCATGCCAAAGTTGACAGTAAACTTCAACCATAGAGTATTCAAAAGAGACTGAGGAGAATGGTTTCCAAGAGAACCTTCATCATACAGTTTCTTGATTTCCTCATCTTCAATTGGCTTAGCTGCATTTTCTTTGTTTCCTTTTCCTTCTTTTTTTTTACCTTTTTCATTTTTGACTGTAAAGGTAGGATACACAAATTTTTTTCATAAGCACTGACAGTTTATTTTTCAGAAACAGGCTTGTAGGTTAGGGACAGTGTTTAAGGAGAAAGGATTTTAAAAAAGGTTATATTTTTTTTTTCTGTGTGTGTTACTCGAAAAATCTGAATACGTATTCTGTGTTTCCATGGAAATATTACTATAATTTTTATGCTGTGAACATTTTTATGGCCTGAAATTTGCATGATATCAGTTGGTGACATTCCCTTGTCTCTTAGCTTATGTACAAGATGAATATCGGCAAGAAAGGCCTGGCCAATATCCTAGTCCGATATCATATATTTATCAGTATTTACTTGTTATAATGTATCAAAATACTTCACTTTATCTACGTATTATTGTCAGCAATTATAAGCTGAGGATCTGCTTCCATAGAACTTTGATGTTCATGGACAGGGGCATCCCTGACCTGCTCAGGGCTCACTTCAGTGACAATAACAGAATTGTGTCTGGTCTAAATCATGTTGATTTCTTTAAGTAATTGAGAGTCAGTAAGAAGAGAAACTTCAGTATCTGAAAAAAGACTCATCAAACATGCTGCTGTCAAACTCGAGATCAGATTTCAGAAGGTTTGGGTACATTTCAGTGGCCTTTTCATTGTCATATTGAAGGAGATCGTCCCATTGAATATTAAAATTGGCTGAATCTGACATAATTTACCGTACTTAACTCTCTATTTAAAGGAAAATCATTGAACGCTAGAAATACCGGTATATTCTGTCAAAAATGATGTAAGCGGCCAATGTTTGTAAATAAACGCCGGCGTGTTTTTGTGGCGTTTTTTTTTGCTTTTAATTTCTTTTTATATATATATCTATGATTATATGTTTAATGTGACATGTTTTCTTTGACATAACTTACTGTTATAAGCTGAAAATAAAAGTTTAATCAGTTAAACGTATTTTTATTTTATACATTGATGTAAGCGATAATGAAAAAATAGTCCGTCAAAATTGGGCGGAGCCTAGATAGTGATATCAGGACAGTGTCATAATTACACTGTCCTGTGATAACAAACGTCGCAATATCAAAAAATATCAGACAGGCATTATCGGGTTGTCGTCATGGCAGTTGCATAATAAATGACTATATGTTCTAAAATACGTTATTTACATTCCGTTTCAAGAACTTTATTTTTGTACCAAAATCTGAGAGCGAGCAGCTTTAATCCGTTACTTGTATTATTGGCACGCAAATGCAAAAGTTGTAGTATCGAAATTTGTTTTTGCTAAGGAGATGAAATTGCCAAGTATAAAATGCCATTGAGAAAACGTTTTATTATGATTAAATTTCATTTTTTTCATTGCTTTTTTATCGCAGAGAAAACATTAGACTTGAACTTTGCCATGCTCAAGTTATAAAATGGATTTGTCCGTCCAGGGTGCTCAGTTGTTGTTGTTGTTGTTTGTAGGAGTTTAACGCCCGTCTCAACTTTATTGCGGCGATTTTTTCAGGCGGGTCGTTCACCTAACTATCGCTCCTGGGAAGAACTAAACTCGATCCCTATCCTGCGGAAAAAAAACTGCTAAACTTTCTAACATATTAGAGATAGGATCAGCGACTCTAAACACTCGGCCACAGATGCGGACAAGCAGGTGCTCAGTAGCAGTTTACTGAAAGTGATCCGTAGAGATCATTATCAGACTTCAGGCATGCCAGTTGTTTATTTATTATCTTATTACCTTATCGGGTCATTTTTGCACCAAATAGAGATTATCATGTGCACATCGTATATAAAAGTTGTCGATATTTCTAATGTACGGTATTTTGAGACAATAAATTGATACACCTACAAATTGTCATTTTAAGTTTCTTTTGCTCATCAAAATAGAATTATAGAAAATACCTTTCTTCCCAGAATACATTTGCATAATCTTTGGAAATAGTAGAAGTTGCATAGGCTTAGACAGATGGAGTATCGGCGATGATTTACAACATGTATGTTTTCAGGCGCCAAGAATATCCTAATAACATATATCAAGATTTGCTTAGATATATGTAGAGTTATTGCCCTTAATTGTTATTTCTTCTATATTTAAAATAAAACATTAAAATTCTATTTCTCTTGAACTTTGTTGAAAAAATGCACGAATTAGAACAGTGTAGTTAGCTATTAAAAACTGAAGTATGCGATAAAAGATTATATCTGATTTATTTGCTTAAATGATAAAGCACGTAATGCACGTATAAAGGATGTATTGAAATAAAGCACAGTGAAAGACAATTTAATGACAACGTGTTATCAATGTTTGATTGTACTGTTTGATAGCACGTATTTCATTAAAATTATTTCTAGAGAAACATAGTCCTTTCCTTATTTAAGTATGTCTTCGGATATTGTGGCAATTGCTTCAGACTGTTAGAGCAAGAATTATTTCTGCCTTGTGCATTTGATTGCAAAGTATCTAAATTGCGTTTTATGAGGTCATAAAGTTTTAGTTAATGTTTGAGGCAGAGTAACAGGACAATCCTTTTTGAAAATGTATGTACTATTAGATGATATCGTATACCTATCATACGGATGATATCATATATATATTTCATAAAAAAATAATCCTGATTGGCCAATCACGTGCCGACTCCACAAAAGTATGTTTAGACCTGCGCGAATTTCTGATATATTTTTTAATATTTTCACTGCTTTTCTAGAGTATACTATAATATCATTAATGTTTCGGTACATATATAGTTTCGCGGACCTTCGAAAAAAAATTGACATCGGACTTCGTCCTCGGTCAATATCATTATTCAACAGGTATGCAAGACTATATATTGACCTCAACATCTGTCTGTAGTTTTATTATATTGATAACATATATAATACAGTACATTAAAATGTATCGTAAGCTATATAACTGGTATGTTAAAGTCTGTCCCACCTAATTTTGAGTCCTCAATTGCTTAGCCATTTTAGACAAATATTCGCGGACACTTACATTTTCAAAGGAGAACAACTATATCTCTAGACATGTGTTGCTTTCTTCTTTTTATTTGATGTTAAAGTCAAAATCGTTTTTTTATATTTTATCCCATAGAGCGTAATGCTTACGTCATAACGTCAGTTTCAATATGGCGGCGCTCGCGTCAGAGGCTTACTCTAAATTAACAATGCGCTAATAACACTAACAGACGTTCGCAATTTCTTCATTTTGAATTTTAAGTACTAAATATACTGCGCCTTTTTTTAGCTTTTACTTTTTTTTATAAAACTTGAAGAAATTTCTTTTGATTTAAGGAAGGTACGACCTTTAAAAAACACCGCCAACTGTACAAAAACGTCTTATGCATTTTCCGAGTGAAATAAATTGTGTAATACTGCGTTTTGTTTGCAAACACGATCTCTCCTGAGGGGTATGAAATTATAGTCATAGTGACCCATGCAATTAGTTTGGCAGGGTTTTCTGTGTGTTTTTTTCTCTTTTATTAGTCAACATGACAGACCCTGCTCGTGCAGTAATAATACCCCTCTTTTGGTAATAAAAATATAACTTTCCGTTATCGCCCTAGTTATGTCCCTCACGTTCAGAAATTTCGACACAGAATCGTCGTCAGAATCCCCATTCGAATGTGCACTCTTTTTATGACGTAACATATTATCCCTGTCTTCCAAAACTTTTCAAGCAAATATCACACTGAATCATCGCTGTCG